>JAQPPZ010014806.1:0-136253 GCA_028583015.1 Wollemia nobilis
TTTCGCTTTCTTCCATAGAACAAAAAATGGCTAGGAAGAAACCATTGGGAAGAAATTATAGAATCACTCCTAGAGGCTTCCAACTCCTATAAATCCATTTTCTCAAGGCTGAAGCCCCTGACCAATACCCATTAAATTTACCAAAAACTACCCTATCTTGGAGCAACAAGGATCTCTCTGAGGTGCGCTCACTAAAATCTACCACTAGATATGCTTATAAGGATTTAACTATAAATCGGTCCATGGAAAGGAAACTAACACTCAAAATCTATTGAAATTTATCTGAATATCTTAGCTGAAAAATTTATAAATTTTTCATGCACAATTTCTAAGATAAATAAAGAGAAAAAAATTTAGCTGAAAAATTATTTGTCCATATAGAACATCTTTCCTCACTAAATTCCTATCTCTTCATTGCTCTTCCCATTGTTCGAACCCTAGCTGACAAATTTTTGCAATTTCATTTTTCATAAAACTTGAAAAATTGTTACTACCCTTGTTATGAATGGTTGACTTCACAAGATTGTATCTCCCTCAATATTACTAGTATTTTTACATATGAACACTCATTTTAAAGCTATTCAAATTCTGCACAAGCTGGTCTAGGAAATAGTTGAATCAGATAACTCTTTACAAAGATATGGCTCTTAAAATATGAGAAGTGTTTTTAGGAAAAAACCTAGTTTTGAAAGATAAATTAATATAATGATTCCTAAGATTTTTGTGAGTTAAGGGATCATTATAAATAGAAGTATGGGATTCTCTTATTTTAGCTTGTTTTTTATTTGAGTTTTATGCATGGTGGCTTGCATAGTAGAAAAATGTATGATTAAATTGCATTGCATCTAGAACTATCTTGATCCCTAAGTATTCCTCAAGAATTATGGGTGGTTTCTCCTTTTTGAAGAGGTTTGCAAATGCTTAGATGGCTTGAAGATCATTGGTGAATGGTTTCATAGGCTATGGAAATGTTTTATTGATGAAAAAAGGAATAAAAGGCTATGTAAAGAAATAATATGTTCAAATCATTTGTTAAAACTTGATTATTGTATAAAATTAAAGATTATGCTATTTTATTGATGCTATGGATTTTTTACTTTAATATGTGTTCAACAATATTAGCCTTGGATAGTTAGAAATGGGTTCTTTCCATTTCTAGAATGCTTCATTATAATATTTGGATCTCTTATGTTAAAGTATGCATGTTAAAAAAAAAATAGATCCTTGGAGTTTTATGATAGGCATTAATATTATGTGCAATTTAGTTTTGTTTCATAATGAATCAATATTATCAATTGTAGCATGTTGGATCATGTAGTTTTTATAAATGCTTTTATATATAATGTTTTATTATAAAATTATGTTTCAATGCAATATTTATTTACCTTGAAAAGGGGTGGATATGATTACTATTGAAAATTGAAACACAATCTAATCCTGGGAGGAGTTGAAAGGATGTAATCACCAGGTAAATATGAGTCTTAGAAGGAGTTACGAGAAGGAAATAGCTAAGAACTCGCAAATCTGGAAGGAGTTGTGTGGATACAATATCCATGTATCTTGTGAATCTTTACACCTTGAATGAGTAGGATTGGGTGTATACCAACTAGGAGTTGAGAAAAAATTCACAAGTCAACATTGGTGATACATCAATCATGTAGGATTAGGTGATCATGTTAGTTTCCATCGAAGTGACAATGACCTTAGTTAGCCTGTGGAGGTGTGGTAACTAAGCACCAAGGCTATATGCTTGAATAACTTGCCTAGATGTAATTAGAGTTAGGTTAGGTAATATACATCCCACTTTAAATGTTATGGGCCTTAAAGGGTAATTCCTATGCCATGGTCACATGGTCCTATGCTAATTAGGGTATAGGAAAGGTATGGGGACCACTATTGGCATCCTTCTAAATGAGTAGGTTTAGTAAGGTGAACCCAAAAAAACATGAGAGTTGGCCACTTCTGTCCATTGAATGTCATTTATAGTGACTTGGAACTCAAATATGGTGAAGCCTTGTATTTTGAGATAAATAAAATAAGGGTGTCTCCCTTGTTGGCTTATACTTGTAATCATTATTTTAAAAAAATTTGGGTTGGTAGTGTTGGATTGTTATAGGAATGGTTTATAGAATCTATCAATAAGAACCTAATCAAGATTTTGAAGAGGATTGGTTCAAAAAATTAGAAGTGGCACCTCTATCTTAGAAGAAGATTATGGGATGATAGGATTACTCCAAAGAAGGCCATAGGTTATTTTCCTTACACCCTGGTCTATGGAAAAGAAGTAAGATTGTCCATCTTTATAGAGTTGCTAGCACTATCGTTGTTTCATCAGCTAGAATTCCAAGAGAATGATACCATGACCATGAGGATGGTGGTACAACTCAAGCTTGAAGAACAAAATAAGGTGACCAAAGGATAACTATCGAAGCATCGGGGAGTATTTAAAATATGGTTTGACAAAAAGACTTCTCCATGGAGCTTCAATATTGGCAACAAGGTGCTTAAGTGGGATGAATACCAAAGCAAATCAGGGTGCCATACTAGCTTTTATGCCATCTGGAGTGGCCCCTATATCATAATCACCTATAAGGATGAGAATTCATTTGAGATTTTGACACTTGATGGTGACTCCTTGCTAATTCCAATCAATGAGACCTATCTAAATAGATACCTTCAACTTTGACGTTTCTAAATATTTTAGTTGATATATATAATGTCTAATGTTATGTTTTAGTTTATTTTTAATAGGTTTAGGCATTAGATCCATGTCATTGGTTGAATATTCTCATTTGTTTGTGGAATCACAAAGACTACCAAGGTATGTGAAGTGATGAAATAATATAGATTAATTGAAACTATTCAAAAGACATAAGTTAATCAAGATCAACAGTCTACATAGCCTCAAAAGCTATCAAAAAAACCCAAGGCCAAAAGGAAATAAGCTATCTAATAATGCCATTAATAGTTAGCACTTCTAACTGAAGTAATGAAGGGAATAAAACATCCAAGGAAGTGGTAATTACCATTTTGACAAGGAAATAAGGACATGTGGAGGGTTTGTGCTAAATTAGGAGTGAACAAAGAAGAGTGTAAAGAAAAAGTAGTGCAAACCATCCAATAATCAAATCAACAAATGATGCTATTTTATGAGATAAAAAATGTAAATGGCTTTTCAAGAGTAGCATGAATCTTCTGATTAAGAATTCAATAGTAAATATGGATTAACGACGCAATAATGTGGATGGACCTCCCTAGAGTGATGATGCCTATTAGATCAACAAAAGAAGGTGTGCTGTTTTATCCAATTTATGGGGCTACATCTTACATGAGTGCTCTCACACTTAATGAATTCTATCCCTATTTTACAAAGAGCTTTTGAGTTGATATCTCATATTTATTAGTAATACCACATGGTGGACTAGTGCTCCATCAAGAATTATCAGAAGAAATATCTGAGGTCAATTAGTGCCAACCATTCGATTGGCCCAATAAGGATGGTCCATAGACCATCCAATCAACAAAAAGAGTGGCATCCCCTTTTACACTGACCTCGTGTGAAAAATAAAATGAATTCGTATGACATGAATTCAATAAGGCAGTGTCCTTCCACCAACCTTACATGGAAAAATAATAAATTCACATGGTGTGAATTAAAAACCTTGAAAAGGGTGATGGTGTATTCTATTTGTCCTTGTAGAAAAGGTAAGTAGACACATATGATGCAAATTCATTGTTGAAAAGATGATGGTGGGTCTAAGAATAGAAATTTTATGTGTGGAGAAGAGTAGCAATATCTACACGTCGACTCTACAATAAAAGGGAATAAAATTCAAATGATGGAGATTTAATGGAAAAAGGTGATGAAAACTTCTCATTCACTTTGGAAAGAGAAGAAATAAGTTCATGTAATATGAATTCCATGTTGGTGGATGTTTGATTTTTGAAAAATAAAATTGCTTTCCTTCATTTTTCCCATTGACTTCCAAGCACTCAAATGCTCAAGAGACCTCTAATTACCTCTATTTATTTCATTCTTTCAATATCTCATACTTTTGTTTGACTATGTACCCAATGGATTAGGATTTAAATTTTTTTGGCATTCTTTATCTTCAACGAGTAAAAAATACCCTGTGAGTCACCAAAACTATAATGAAGATTCACTACACCTAGAGGAATTCTTCCTTATCCAATTTTGCAAGTCATCCTTGATGGAGAAAAAATAGTAGAAGAGAGGCATAGGCTACCCATGCCATCAATTTTGAAATCAATTATGAGCGTTGTTTTGCATGAAGGGGTTAAATTGAAATTTTAATACCATGCAAACTGTATAATATCTTTGATTAATGGTGGGTGCTATTTTGAAAAGTTGGAGGCCCATGAAAGCACCCAAAGCCATGTGCACTATCAATTTTTTTTTTGGTAATTTGGAATTTTTATTTATAAGGATTTTAACTGGGTCCCACCCCCAGATATACAAAAACCTTTGAAATACCGAGATACACCAATAGTGTAGAATCCTTTTCCAGAGGGATAGACGTGTGCCAATTTAACCATTCCCATATAGGGGATATTACGGATAAAATTTCCTCGTAGGGGATATTAGTGTCGATAGTTAAGGGATGCTTGCCCATGCAGGGGCTACTAGAACCAAACATGACATGACCATAGACAAAAGATATAACCCTCACTAGGGCTATTACAGAGGAACCCAAACCAGTAGGGAGACAAAGGGCACAACAACAAACACAAAAACCCACAGCAGGAAATCCCATAAGAGTCTTCAAAAACTTACCCCCTGAAGCATCTTAGGGATCAACCTCCGTAATGTCTTCTTTCACATGTTCTGCACTCTGCTGGAGGGCCTATTTCAGAGCTGAGTTTGCACTTTCAAACGCGATGATGAAACTCCTCAGGAACATTATGGTGAGCCGATTTGGGATGCTAGAGGTGGGAGCCAAATATCCACTCAGGTCCTTGACCTCCAAGGGCAAATTATGTCTAGAATTGGTTTTGGGCTTCTTGGTCTTGGATGACCTGCGGACTTGAGGGACTGTCTCCTTAGTTTTGACCTTGTGCTTGCCCAACAAAGATCTCTTGCAGGCGGATGGGGTGACAACTCAACTAGAGATCCTTTATGTAGAAATACTCGACAATGAATTTGTCTAGATTCAATTGGAATTTTGTGGAGGTAATGGTAAATATGAACAATATTATATTGAAGATAGGTTTTCAAGGTGAGATTCACAACTTGTGTGCTTCTTTTAATTAAACTAGACTCTCGAAAAACTACTCACTATATAATTTAGAACCTCCAAATGTGTGTATTGTCACCCTTGGTTGGGAAATTCATATTACAATCAAAACTACTTTTGAGTAGATGAAATTCAATGAGTCTCTTGATGGTGGCCTAGAGAGTTTCCAAAGATCATTGAGAGAATGCATGGATTTAGAATCTTTTGTTGGAACACTTTACAGATGAGACACCTCCAATATTTTATAATCTATTTATAGTGGTGTTAATTATTTGTTGATGGAGGTGTGTGGAGCAGGTGATTTCACAAGAGCTAGTGAATCTATGATGATGTAGACAGTCATCTATTTCTTTGGAGATTAAACCTTATGATTATTTGGTAGATTTATTTATCTTAAGACCACTTTTGGATCTCCTTTGTGTTGAAGCTTGAGGAAGATATTAGTGCTCTTTCTTCACTGAGGCATCAAGACCTACTCTAATACCATCAATGCTACTAATTATTTGATGTTATTCTTTATTTATATGGAAGTATTTATACAAAAATATTTTTCTAAATGGTATAAAAACCTCCAAATATAGACAACTACCCTTAATTCATACAATCACATAGACAGTGTGATGGGTGGTAGTGACTACTCTTATTATCATGTTGACTATGATGGTAATAATTCTTAACAACTACTACAATAAAGAATTAGATGCGATGAAGATCTTGCATGTTTCATGCCTTATGACTGATGTAACCTATCACCATGAACATATCAGGTTGAACTTCCTAATTTACCAATCATCATGATCTTGCATGATCTAATTCTAGAGAAAAACAAGCAATACAGATGGAATATCCATAATAAGTTATTGTTTCATTTCTCTATATGGTTGATGTCCAATCCTTTTGTGTGAGACCAAGCCAACAACTCTAGTTCGACATTAAAATATTAGACATCAGGCTAAGTGCATGTATGCTAACAAGCATACATGCTACCAAATTTTTTATCATTGGCCACCCCACAACAATCCAATTATTTTAGAGATCAATGACCAATAAACTAATTTATCCTCTAACACATTCCTCATCCTAGAAAGAGTTGATCCAAGGAGATTGTCCTTGTTATATTAGACCAAATATGTATAAGCAATAATGTTGACTATAATATAGGCTACTAATAAATCAATATACACCAGCCCATCCACATGAATCAAACCTTCTCCAACACTAGCCAATAGATAAATATTTAGGCTGGTTTTCATGGATAATAAAATGCCTTAAATAGGCTTATAGACACCAAACTAGAAATAACAAATTCTCTAAAATTAGTAGAGAAAAATTGTCTAGGTATAACAAACCACCTAATAACAAGTATAACAAAACAACTAAAAGCAAATAATTAAAACAACAAACATAAGAATAATAGAAGCATTGTTCCTCATCAATCAAAGAATGTGTAGAAACGAAACTAAATCCCTTGCATGTATAAAGTTTAAAAAATTTCAAGATTTTCTTGATTTTACTTTGGTGTGAATAGTATTTAGTTTTGATAATAGAATAAATTCATTAATTAGAAAATATCCTTCTCTATCTTGCATAAACATATTGCTTCATAAATTTAAATTCAACATAGTTTCTAATTTGGTGGTATAATGATAAGGAAAACCGAATTAGACATGCTATGATGGTCATTGTGCATAGCCATAGATGATGATGATATTTTGGTTCCTTGAAGATAACATTGAATTTATAACATTTTGTTATGCAAGAAGGTTATTTTTATATTCTCTATGAGGATGGGATGTTTTTCAATGAGTAGGAACATGAGTGTGGCATAGTATTCTTAAAGGATGCATTCATATTCAACCATATTGAAGAGCACTTCAGACTTCTTGATATGAAATATTTTACAAGTCATTAGTGATCCACATTTCTAATAAAATATACAACTTGTGAGAAGGAGAGACATGGACAAAGCAATCATAAGAGAATCATAGATCCATTTTCAATTTTCTAAGTTCAACAAACACATATTTATGTGGATGAGGTTACTACAAAGGATAATTCTATATTTAAAATTATGTTTACATAGACAAGTTTACTATAGAGAGTTCTATAGTTGAAGACATATGGACATTTGCATTTTGTGAAAAATATATGCAATATTAGAACTTCACGAAGACTTTTATTTGTTCATGGCTTACTCTCAAGTTCTTCATGATTTGTGGAAGAGGAAAAATACTTGTGTGATTTCTCAAGATATACTAAGTCACTAGTGCAAGTTTTTAAGGGTGGTTTCCATCCATGAAAAATGTGTTATGAAGACCTACATAGGATGTCTAAGGAATCCAATCTTCCATAAAACCTTATATGAAAAGTGTCTAACATTACAATATCATCAACATATAATTGAAATGAATTGAAGAGAGAATAATAAAGTCACTAATGCATACCACTATATAGAGTTGATGTGTTCATGGTTATATATTACTAAATATGGAAGCTATTTTTGCTATTGTGAAATCATGATTGGCTACTTTATGGAATTTTTAGAGGTACTTAAATTCATTTTATTCACTATTTTCTATGTATTAATTTCATCGATGATTTCTTCTATGGGAGAAGCATTGCATTAGGGATTAATTTACAAACAAAATTCTCAAAGAAACATCAAGTTAGACACCCAAACACATGAAATTTTGTTGTGAATACTCACAAAATGCATTTATCAACTCGAGAAAAGAAGAAAAAATGGTCATGCATATTTTAAAGTAAACATGAGAAAGTTGGAAACAATATGAGCAATCCATCTTTCTTGGACACAATGATGAGTCTAAAGCATATCAGCCCATGTATCCTAGTACTAGAAAGTTAATCATTAGTAAATATGTTGCTTTTGATGAGAAGAGTGAGTCCAACTCACCTTCTAATGAATCACCTATCTCAGATATTCTCTTTCCAATTGATGAAACTTCTGAGAGAGAGATGTCTATCTTAATGGTGGAGATGACCATATTGATAGTATTAGTCCATAAGGGGCACCTTTTTTGTGTACCACGTGGCATCCCAAGTGGTACCTTAGTAGAGTTCAAGATTCAAAGTTGAATAGATTCTTAGAAACATCAACTTTAGTTTCAAGAAATCAAAATAGAGTCCACAATGAGGTTATTCTTACTCTTATGAATAGAATGGTGTATAATTTTGAACCTTCAATGGTTCAAGAGATCCACACATAATAACCATGGAAGGATGTCATGGATGTTGAATATCATGTTTTAACGAAGAACAATACATGGAAGCTTGTTGATCTTGTACTTGATAATAAATATATTGGTTGCAAATAGATTTGTAATATCAAGTATAAAATAAATTGTAATATTGAAAAGTACAAAGTAAGACTTATTGCAAAGGTTCATACATAGGAGGAGGGCATTGATTATGAGGAGACATTTGTTATAGATAAAATTAAAATTATTAAATTGTTATTCTTAACAGTTGTTCATTGTGGTTGTAAGTTTCACTAAATGGACATGAATAGAGCTTTCCCCCACAAAGATCTAAAAGAAGTAGTATAACTAACACAACTAGAGGGATTTGTCATACCTCATTAAGAGAACGCATGCTAGCTCATCAAATCTCTATGGTCTTAAGTAGGATCCCAAAGCCTAGTATATCAAAATTTATGAGTATCTTATATGGCTTGGATTTTTTATAGTCCTTATGATACAAACCTATACCTAAAACAACAAGGTGAAAGGTCATAATCATAATTGCATGTGCCAACAACTTGTATATCACAAGCAGTTCTTAAAAGAGAATTGACAAGCTCAAAAATTATTTGAAGGCATTCAATAGGATAGATGTTGGGATCATGTATTATTGTCTTAGAATGAAGGTGTGGAAAACATATAAGCATGATTTCATATCATAGATGAAGTATGAGAAATTTTTGATGACTAAATACAAACCTATGCCTACACCCATGGATTTGGGGCTATAATTAGATAAATGTAACTCTATCAATGATTTATTGGGAGTCTTATTTCTCTGAATCATACCAAATGATATATCTTCTATATTTTCATATTTCTTTCCCAATTAATGCAAGAGCCAAGGATGTCTTTGGAAAGCATCAAAGTGAGTACTCAGGTATGTTCAAGCTACTACTTAGTATAGACTATATTACAAGAAGAACAACCAATTCATCTTGACAAGATTAATGGATGTGGACTATGCAATATCTACGGATGAAATAAGTCCCAATTCTACATATGGTTTTATTTCTAGGACTTGATCTAATATTTTTGGAAATTAAGAAGTAGTATGTTGTTGCTTATATTCCAACAAGGAAAAATATTGCAGAACATTTGTTTACAAGACAATTTGGTTGCATTGCATTTTAACGAGGTGATATATTTTATAGAAATAACCAATAATACTTAATTACAACAATCAAAGAGTTTTGTAGCTTGTTCACAATCCAGTATTCTGTTGCATTAAGCACATTGAGGTTTAGTATCATTTCATTTTTTAATATCTAGTAGCATAACATATAGCTCGATTTTTGTCCCACCAAAGGTCAACATGTAGACACATTTACTAATTCTCTTGCACATTCAATGTTTAATTGTTTATAATATTTTCTTACTTGTTTTTTGACATAAATTACACATTAATATAATAAGGGAAGAATGATAGGTTAATTTATTAAGAGGTTAACATATGGTTGTTTGTGGCCATTGTGACAACACTTCATTTACGTTCATGTATTTATTACTAGTAATGTGTTTCATTAAACTTAATGTAATCATATTTGCATTCTATCAATTAGGACTATATTGAAATCAAGACTATAGCAATATTTTCATATTTAGTTTTAATGAGACTAAAATTAGAAAAATAAAAGGTATTATTATTAAAAAACCAAGACCAAAAATATTTGATCAACTATTGATATCTAGATTCTAGATATTCCTCTTAGTTAAACAATGCTTCTATGGATGGATTGGGTAAATACATCACAAAGTATATCATTACTTGTACAAATAAATTGCTCATTATTTTTTAAAAAGGAAGTTTTGACAATACCTTAGATTGAAAGAACAAGTCAGTCCAATAATATTGTCAATAGGAGTTTAATAAATAGAAGCAATATATTGTCATAAAAAAACCATATGTTGTTTTGATATTGTCAAAATGTCCCTCAATCATGACTCTATCCTTATTTTTAGGTTTTGAGAAAGATAGAAGGTAAAAAAATCATGAAATATGATGAAAAAGTGACAATTGGATGAAGAAAGGGAACCAAAATCACTAGCCAACATGGCTTGCTATCATTCTACCCAAGGAATAACAAAGTTAGTCCACCCTTATCCCATAAATAGGAGGATGAGACTCTCCACCACCTACAAGTTCATTTGTTAGTGCTCTTTTTACAAATATATATTGCCCCTACCTAAGGACCACAAGCAACACCACAAGGGATAGCCACTCAAGATTCCTTAGGGAAAACAAAATTAAAAGGGAGCAATATGTGATAGCTAAAGCAACAAAAATAAAAAATCTATGCTACAGAACAAAAAATAACTTTATGAATTTGTATTCTAATATCCATGCAAAAATGCAAAACTTTTAAAATAAATAGCAAAACATATGTTAATATTTATCCAAAATATGAGAGTATAAGAAAACATACCTGATGCTTACCTGTATGTGCCCCTAAAATCATTGGCCAAAAGAATTTAATTTTTACCTACCCCATGCGGCTTGAATTAAAATTACTTGTAAATATACCCAAAGCACTAAAGACACTAGTTGGATGCAAAATGACATAAGTAGAGCATGTATACATGTCTAGAGCATGCCAAAAAACCCTTGAAGCACTGTCCTTTTGTTATCCCTATAAAACTTGTCAAAAAAGTTTATTTTTGTAGTAAAACATTCAAAAATATAAAATGATGGCACTCGATGCCCCATGTACCATATTGTACCCACACATACAATAATTATATATATAATATATATATATATATATATATATATATATATATATATATATATATATATATATGTGATATTCATTTCTTTTTTATTTACAACATATTTTTTTGTCTCTTTGTATATGACTTTATTTAAATGTAATACTTTTATTGCATTAATTTCATTTATGGCATATGCATATGATTTGTGTAGCACATGACATGCCAAAATTTGGATGATATATACTAAAAATTTGTGTAGCTCATGGAAATATGTCAAACATTTTTAACACACACACAAGATTTATGTAGCACATGGTAATGTATCATTTTAGAAATTGCGTTGATCTAGAGCACAAATAATTTGTGTAGAATTCAACGACATGCTCATCAAATATTGCCTTCCTCCATGATTGGACATGCATGGGGTGGTATGCTACTAACACATACCACTAAAGTAGACATGCTACATGCAGTATTTGACAAGTGCCAAGTGCCAACAAACACACTTGTCACTCCAACAATGCAGACAAGGAGAAACCAATTCACACCTATTAGAGTATGTTACATTATTTGGTACATGCCAATGTACCACCTTGGGTACATTTATAGATTAGGAATTTATCTTATATTAAGGTGTAAGTAGTTACTTCATGCAATGTAATAAATGCACAAGTGTTAGAATGTGCAATGATGTAAATGTGCATGTAGTCCACATGTACATGAATGATAGGATAGGTAGGTGAAGAGTCATGGGTAAAGTAAAGGTCAAGGAACATATCTTCATATGTATAGGCCTTTGAGAGTATGAGAGTGAGAGTGAGAGGCATGATGTCAAGATAGAGAGTAGTAAGTAGGTACAATGTAGTTCTTCATTAAAAATACTGGAGTGTTCAAGTCCTCCGATATATTTCATTGTACTATTTTCATGAGCATTTATTAATGGCATATTATTGAGATATTGCAGAAGTTTATCATCTATTTTTCCTACATATTATAGTGCAATTATCATATAGTTATCATAGCTTGCTTATTTTACATCTTGTGGTTGCATTTCCTTTAATATACATCCTCAAAAGCTAACAATGGTATCAAATCCATGGTAGATCAATAGGAAATAGAGAGAGCCATAAGAAATATTGAGAGGAGATAAAAAATCTTATTTTCATTTTTTTTGAAAATTGCATTTGGCTAGAGTCTTTCCACAGGGTTGTAGAAAAACTCGTGAAGACTAGGACTCAACATTGATTCCACTAGATTGACAAATCAACTAGTGAAGATTGATTATATCTATATTTAGATTTTTTTCCATTACAATCCTAATACTTTGTTGCAAGAAAAGGAGATTCAAAGAAAGTCGAGAAGCTTCCTACAAAGAGCTAGGAAGAATATCTTCTTTGGAATCAATCTAGTACTTAAAGCAACAAACAAAAGATCGAATATTTGGAGGACTAAGGAGAAGGTCCCATTTCAAGATTGCAGACCTATAGATTATAGAAGAGAGAAAAAGGACAGAGAAGCCTTATTGTAGATTGAAGAAGAAGAGACTCCAGAGAAGAGTCCAGGAGAATATTGAAGGTTGGTGATCTCCATTGAAGATTGAATATTGCTTATTGTTGATTGAAGGAAGAGGAGAAAATAACTCAAGAAGCTGAAGAAACCCACAAGAGGTCCCATTGAATAAATTCCAATTTTGGAAGATTGAAGATTGAGAAAGACTAGCAAAAGTCATGTTCCAAATTTTAGAAGCAACATATTTTAGATATCCAAGAGGAAGATCTCATTGCAAAACTTCCATAGTTGAATATTGAAGAAAATGTCTCATTGAGAAGACTAGAGAAGCTACAAAAATTTGAAGACCCTGGAGAAGAGGTCTCAAAAAAGGAGAAGACTAGGAAAGCCTCATTATAGATTTCAGAGAAGGCCATTAGAGAATTTTTTAGGAAAACTCATTGGAGAATATTGCTACCAAGGAGAAGTTATTGATAAAATAGAATTTGGGATAATTGTCTTCATCCAAGAACAAGCCAAAAAGGAGAAGAATTTGGTAAGGAGTTTGCTAAAATTTGGAGAGTAGTAAATACCTCAAGAGAGTCAAAATATTGAGAAGTAGGCCACTAGATAGGCCAAGGTTGAAGTCATAATTCAACAAGGAGGTTGAAGGAGAAAGGAGTTAGAAGAAGCCATCAAATATAAGAGATTTGAAGATTGCCATTGAAGGCTGATTAAGAGAAAGGAAGTTGCTAGTTTCTACAAAAAAAAATTGAAGGCTTCTAGGAGAAGAGTTACAACTACAATTTGGAGGAGTTTCCTACCAAATTAAGAAAATTCGAGAACAAAATTTTGAAGGATAAATTTATTGCGAAAGGGCATCAATTTGGTCAACATTACTAGCTACTAATTTACAAAAATCAAGGGAGCATCGTGAAGGATAGTTAAAGCCACCAAACTACATTTTTTAGGAAGAAAGTTAGAGGGTTTCAAAGCTGCAAATTGGTGGGATAAATAGCTATTTTGGATAGGAAGGAAGAGTCGTAATTTAATTAATACAGGGCAAAATTTAGGTGAATCTAATCACCAAGATTTCAATAATCTACATAGGTCATTAAGGTAAGAAAATTTGGTGCAAAATATTCATTACTTGAACACTAGTTACTTGGTTCATTATTAAGTTTCATAAGCACCATATTAGAGTTTAAAAGTTGCAAGGAGAAGGTTGCATATCAAAGTATTCCAAGGAGTGTAGAAGATAGTTTCTTATAAGGTTAAAACCTACACATCAAAAATAGGAGTTAGATATATTTCAAGAAAAATAATAATATCAACTTTATATTATCTATTAGAAGCAAAGAAGACATTACTCTTAAGTGAAGGTTGCTTAGATTAAGAGTTCATTAAAAGTAACACTAAGGAGAAATTACTATTGCATCATACTAGTTATTAAAGGTGCATTAAGCATTTAAGTTTAGGTGGAAAATTAGTGCAAAGTTAAGCCATCAAAAAGGGTATATTAGTTGCATGATTAAATGCTTGGATTTATTATTACAAAGTTAACCAAGCAAAGGAATTATAGAAGAGAGTTTCCTAGTAAGGAAGGCAACATCAAATCACCTTTTTCCATCAAGGAGTAGAGCAAGAAGCCGCCTCATCAAGGAAGAAAGAAGTATTGAATAAAAGGGAGATTTAAAGATCTCAAAGTATAGGTACAAGTTAAGGTATTTTTCTAACTATTGTAAATCTATTTGCATTACATTATTGCACCATATTTCTCTTGTCCTACGTAGCAAAAAGAGGACAAAAACCAAAGTGTCTTAAGACACTACAACAACAAGCTTATTTTGTCTACTAAGTAGCCATATCATCAAGTTAAAGGAGTAAACTACACAACAAGGAAAGAGAGTGAACGAAGGACTCAATAGCCAAGTTTCAAGGTGTCTAAAGACACCAAATATAGTACCTCCAAGCAATATAAGAGAAGTAACTTGCAATGTCAAAGAACCTATATAAGGTAACATTACATCCATTGCAAGTCCAACGTAAAGCAAGAAGAATAGCACAAAGGATAACAAAATGCAAGTTACAAGAGTACAACATACACAAGTTACATAAAATATCAATAAGCAAACAAAGAGTGCATTACCCAAGCAATAGCTTAGATAAATAGCTAGCTAAGAGAATAGCTTGAAGCACTCTAGAACCACCGTCATTGGAGTAGAACCTCCAGCTAATAGGGAAGCGTTGGAGCACCTTAGAACCACCATTGCTGGAGCCAACTTCATGGGAGAATAACACCGCCATTTGCTTGAGAAAGAACATTGAATAACAAGCCAAACAACTTGCAATTATTGGTAAGAAATGTTGAGAGATAGAAGATGTTGAAGGTGGAGTTACATGCATAGGAAAGGAGTGCCACTTGCCACCTCAAGCTAAGGTATCTTGTGCCACTTGGCACAATAAAAGAAGGTACCTAAAATATTATTTATAATTCCTGTGCAACAAGGATACACCCAAGATAGAAGTAATGCTCATCTTGAAGCATTGAAGGTATCATTCAAAGATTGAAGGCACATAATTATTGCACATCAATAAAATGAAGAGCATTGAAGACTCACCAACTAATGCTTATAAAGAACGTAATCTCCATGCACACCTGAGCAATATACGCACCATGTGGCTAGATAATCAAGAAGGGATAAAGGATATTAAAGTGTCTAAGTTGAGAAGAGCGCATAGATTGCAAGCACGTAGATTATGCATTGAGAGTGAGGTCAAAGTGCATTTAAGAAGGAGAAAGACTCATAAGGCACCCATGAGCAATAAATTGTCATACATAGAAGACTAGCATTACAACGCCAAAGCTTGGATTGAAGATTCAAACCAGAAGCCAATCAAAATACACATTTTATATTGCAAGGAAGGTAAAGATTTACATTATTTAATATTTGCTTTCCTTAAGTATAAGGAGTTATAAGGTGCTTAATATAAGGTTGAAGTTTATTAATTACTGCATTGAAGAACTAAGCAAATACCAACCTTAGAGAGTTAGAAGGCAATTAAAGAAAATGGATTATATTCTAAAAGATATTACAAATTGCATGAGATTCAAACATTAAAAAATTTGAAAATAATTAATTAGGAGATATAATGTTTTCAACATTGGAAAATTGAAATACTAGTTTGCAAATATTATTTCTTTCTAAAATTTCAAATTAGGGAGATATAAGGAATACTACATCAAACTTTAGTTTCTTGGTATTTAGAAAATTGAACCATTGAGAATTGAAGGATTAAAGAAGCAAAACCATTAATTACTTGAAATTTGGAAATTGTATTTTACATTAGTCTCTTACACTAATTTATGAGATATTAATCCAACTAAAAGGTCTCGAAGGAAAAGAACCTTATTAAAACTTGAAGGTGCATCATCATTTATCTTTAGCTTTCTACTTACTAATGATTAGGGAGAAATAAGTAAAAAAAGTGAAGTTGGAAATTAGGGAGACAAAAGGAATTCAACTCAAATTAAGAAAGCTAAGCATACTATTAAAGACTCATAATACATCCAAACACTTGCAAGATAGAAGGCATTTTACAAAACTTGTAAAATTGAAAAGTTCTTAGCAATATTGAACATATACTTAAAATTTGTGAGTCATAAGATATACAACTACAAGGGTTTTGAAATTCAAAACTTCCATCAAAATTGTTCTAATTACTTGAGAAGTGAAAGATACTCTACCTAGTGATTTGAGAAAACTAAATTTCATTGATTGAGCATTAAGATTCTCAAGGTATTCTCAAAACCTAAGGATATCTAAGGAATTCTACCTCAAAGGATAATTATAAAAATATGGATGAAATAGTGAGGTATGCATTCAATAATGAGGAACTATTTCATGAAGTGGAATTTTACTCTCAAAATTTAATAAATACTTTTGAAGGATACAATCATTTATCCACTAGCACAAAAGTAAGATTCTCATTATTCCTAAGAGAAACAAAAGAAGGAAAATTTACAACACTAATTGGTTATCTTCATGAAGTACTTTTTAGATCTTGGTGGAATACTCAAAATATAGTTATATTTACATCAAAAGAATGTTTGATGATATATCTATCATTAATTGTTTTTGAACTCTTTCAAAACATGAAACAAAATAACAATCCTAGTCAATATTATTGTGATGATATACTAACTCATCATGAAGAAGACATTTCTCTAGTACAAATGTGGAAACGAAGAAAAAGAAAAAGGAGAAAGAGTAAGCATAACAAAAAGGGAAAGATGACAATGAAAGAAAATACTTTCAATCTTAATACAGATCGAGGTGAGCTAAAGAAACAAGATGAATATACTCATCCAGATTCAGACAAAGAGGACAATGAAGAAAATAAGAGAGAATAACTTGAATTCCAGAACCAAAACTAAGACAACATGAAGACCAAACTAAATGAAAGAGAAGGATCGTATCAAGCTGAAGAACATCTAAAAGATGAAGATTTATATTGAAGACTAAAGTCTTCAATACCCAAATAATGTAATACAGGGGGTGTTAAGAGTATATTACATTATTTGGTACATGCCAATGTACCACCTTGGGTATATTTCTAGATTAGAATTTTATCTTAGATTAAGGTTTAAGTAGTTATTTCATGCAATGTAATAAATGCACAAGTGTTAGAATGTGCAATTATGTAAATGTGCATGTAGTCCACATGTACATGAGTGATAGGATAGGTAGGTGAAGAGTCATGGGTAGAGTAAAGGCCAAGGGAAATATATTCCTATATATAGACCTTTGAGAGTATGAGAGTGAGAGTGAGAGGAATGATGTCAAGATAGAGAGTAGTGAGTAGGTACAATGTAGTTCTTCATTAAAAATTATGGAGTGTTCAAGTCCTCCATTATATTGCATTGTACTATTTTTGTGAGCATTTATTAATGGCATATTACTGAGTTATTGCAGAAGTTTATCATCTAGTTTTCCTGCATATTATAGTGCCATTATCATATAGTTATCATAGGTTGCTTATTTTACATCTTGTGGTTGCATTTCCTTTTATACATCCTCAAAAGCTAACAACACCATGTATAAACACAAGTATTTGATCCTAATCCTAAAATAAACCATAAGATAGGCATATATGAACACTATGTAAGTCAATCATGTCCACCCACTACTACGAGGTAGCCTAGGGGATGCCAACCTATTCCATGAATGGTACACAAGTCTATGTCCCCAAAGCCAACTTACTTTATCACTATAGTGGGACATAAAAATAATACAAGTGATCAAAGATGGGCTAGATACATGCCATAACTTACCCCAAGGGAGGAAAATCCCATGGAAAGGAAAGTCATCATGCTCCTATTGTAATAGGGTTTACCATTGCAATATTCGATCAATTATGTTGTTCAATAAGGCACACTTGTCACCATAGTGAGACACCAATATGATTAATTGATTTGAAAGTTTTATTTTTTTATTGCATGAAATGTAAAGGAGTATTACCCTGGTGTTCCGACCATAGTCCATATAGGAGATGTCATGGGTTAAACTAAGTCAATTTTCTTTATGGCACTTAATACAAGTCATTAACACAAGGAAGACTTTAAAGATACCCTAGTGCTTTATTGATTGGAAATTTTTGTGTCATTTTATTGCATAAAATATAAAGAAGTGTTGCCTTAGTGTTCTGACCATACCCCATATAGGAGATGACAAGGGTTAAACTAAGAGAATTTGCTTTATAGCACTTAAAGCAAGGTGCTAGCACAAAGAAGACTTTAAAAATTCCCTAATGCCCCTTAATAGCAAGAGTGAAACCACAACAAAGAAAGGAAAACAAAGTATAAACAAAGCCAACAATAATAACTACTAGTAAAAATGGATGAAAAACACCAAGCAACAAAAGGGTAACACAAAAATAAACCAAAAATAGGTAGAATCAAAGTTGAATACTCATAATGATGAGCATCGCCTTAAGGGGTAATCATTATTAGCCAAGAAAAGCACTCAAAATGCAAAATAAGAAACCTAAACTAGTCGAAAGATAGCAAAAAGCTAAACAATCGAGATTACTACCTAAATGGGTAGTCACAGTAATGAGAGGAAGGGATAGAATAAAATATATTTAGATGTGCCAAACTGAATATTATACAAGACAAACATGCATAAACAAACAATCAAAGTGAAAAACTAAGCACCAAATTCAATAGGTAAACTAAGAAAATACAAAAATTGTATAAATAGATCAAAAGGGGCTATGCATAAAAGTGTTTAATATGCAAAGAATTAGCAGGCTCATAGAACTCAACTTCATCCATTATTTACAATTTCATTACCCTATACCTAAACAACTCTTAGACAATATATCGACCAAGTCATTTCTCTATAAACTTACCTTGCACTTCTTATGCACTTTATCGAGCTTGACAACAAGGTCCCTAACTTTGAAATCATGATGACAAACTTTCTTATTATATTCCTTGGAAACACAACACTTATAGGCTTTATGTAGATGCCTCTCTTTAAGAGTAGTAAGTTTTGAAATATGAGCCTCTTTATACTCCTGATGGTACTCATCACGACTCAACAAATATTTCAAAGAAATATGCAAAGAAGGTAATTCAATTTCAAGCTAAAAAACAATTTTAGTACCATAGACCAAAGAAAAAGAAGTTTTCCTTGCATATGTCTGAATATTGGTGCAGTATGCTCACAATATGACATAAAACTTCAAGTTCCAATCTTTCTTTGATTCTTTAACCATCTTTTTCAAAATATTTACCAAAATTTTATTGTTGGATTCAACTCGACCATTACCTTGAGGATAATAAGAAAATCAATGTTGAATACCTAATTGAGAAGTCAACTCTTATATTTATTTATTTTTGAAATAAGTATTGCTATCTAAATTGAGAGTAGATGGGACACCAAAATGACACACTATCTAATTAAACATAATTTTGGATATGGTGAGAGTTGTCTAATTTTTCAATGGCATAGCTTCCACCCATTTTGTATAATAATTTGTGGCTATGATAATAAATTTATGCCCATCCAAGGACATGGGAGAGATAAGTGTAACAAGTTCAAAACCCCAAATAGAAAAGGCCAAGTCAACTCAATGGGATGAAGAACCTAGGTAGGGACATGAATTTCATTTTTGTGAAACTTACACTTGTTGCAAGATTTAACATACTTATTATCATCAACTTCCATTGTTGGTCAAAAATAACCCATTCTTAGTAATTTATGGGCTATGAAATGACCACTAAAGTGACCTCTATAGTCACCACTATGAACATCAAGAAGAGCTTTGGATACCTTAGCTTTTGTAATGCATCATAAGAGAGCACCATTGGAATTACAATAGTATAGGACTCCATCAATCACATCATCTATAAATACCTTCTTATGAGTACAAGCTCATTGCTTAGAATTAGCCATAGGTGGGTAGGATTGATCATCAAGGAAATGTAATATGTTTCCATACCAAGGATCATCAAGAGGGATTTGGCAACCAATAGCATTGACCTCAATTATATGAACATCCACTAGGACATAAGTGATAAAAATAATAAGGTCATCATGAAATTTTACTACAAAATTAGTTTTAGAAATGTTTTCATGTAGTACACATTTTCTAGCTAAAGTGGCAAGAGAGTCAGCCTCAGCATTCTACCCCATGGGGGAATGCCTAATAGAGAAGGAATGACAAGCATTGATCAAATTCTTAGCAACTTGGTGGTAAGAGATCAAATGGGGAGATTTCACAACATTTTCATTGACTATCTTATGAACCACAATCTAAGTGACCTAACACTTTGATGTGTTTAAAATTCATACATTGGGTAGTAAGGGGTCCTAAAATTAGTACCTTATACTCCGCAACATTATCAGTAATGCCAAAAAAGTTCAAGTAGAATTTTCGTAGGAACAACTGGATCATTTGAATACTTTAGAAAGATACCATTTTCTACCCCAAACTCATCTCCATAAAAGTGAAGGATCCAAGTGTCAAGATGGAGGTCTTCGCTAGATTATTGAGAAGAGGAAGGTGTATTAGCTTTGTATTTAGCCTTTACTTCATGGTGTCTCTTATGATGCAATGAAGGAAAGATGACTAGGGAGAAAAATTTTGAATAAGACTTGAGGCAATGGAGGAAGGAAAAATGACTAAGTCATGAGGAGCACAAGATAACCATTATATCCTCATCATGCAATACCTCCTTTAAGGGTTGTTGCACTAAGGAGTTGTTGCTAGTTGATTAGAAATTACTTGACCTATAATGAATTGTTGTGTAATAATATAAAAATAAAATTCTTACATCATGGTGATCCACTTTTTGTATTGAGTGTCACTAGGGATGTAAGGCTTTTGTAGTAGGTGTATTAAGGGGTTAGTTTGAATGACCACATAGATTATCTAATATAACAAATAATGGCATAATTTCTCACATAAAAAGTAGATGGCTAGGAAATCCTTTTCCATGGGACTGTACCAAGTTTTTGTTGGAAGCATTGTTTGACTTATATAGTATACAACATGCTCATTATTATCATCTTATTGAGTAATACCAACTCACAAGGAAACTTAAGTAGGAGAAGTGTACAATATAAATGACTTATCTGGGTTGGGTGGGCAAAGAGCTGGGGGCCACAAAAGAAATTTCTTAAAATCTAAAAAGGTATTGTTATAACTTTCATTCCACTTGAATTCAATATCTTTCTTAAGCAAATGATTCAATAGATAGGCTTTGAAATTCAACTTAGGGATAAATTACCTAATGGCTCCCAAATTCCTCAAGAAAAATTTGATATTTTTAATAGTTTTAGTGGGAGGCATAGCATAAATGGCTTTGATATTATCTTGATTGACATTTATGTCCCTCTGAGATACCATAAATCCTAGTAGCTTACAACTAGTAATACCAATAATACCAAATACATACATTTTGGGATTAAGCCCCTAACCTTATAGTGATGTAATTATTCAAATATGACATGAAGGTCAAATAGGTGGTCATCCCACTTTTTAGACTTACCCAAAATGTAATCCATATAATATTCCACTATTTTTCCCATTAATTCATGAAAGACAATTGATATAGCCCTTCGATAAGTAGCACCAATTGTTGTCAACCCAAAAGGCATGACAACATAACTTAATGTACCCCAATATGTAGTAAAATTTGTTTTTGTCTAATCCTCAAGGGCAATCTAGGTTTGGTTATACCCTAAATAGTCATCCATAAGGGATAAAATTTCATAGCCTATAGTGGAATCTATGATAGCATCAACAGAGGGTAAGGGAAAATTATCCTTTGGACAATCTAGATTGATATTTCTAAAATCATAACAAATTATATCATTATTTTCATTATTTTTTTATAGGCACAATGTTAAATACCTAGCTTGAATAATCAACAGGTCTAATAAAATTAGTACTTAACAACTTTTAGATTTCAATTTTGCATGTCTTTAGTGAGGAGAGAGAATATCCTTTGATTTTTTCAAATGAGAGTGACGTCCTAATAAGTAATAATGTTATGGAGAACCAAATTCTCATGATCCTTTGGACAAGATAGATTGATGTTTCTAAAATCACATAACATTTAGATAATATTCTTTTCATTATTTTTTATAGGCACAATGTTAAATACCCAACTTGAATAATCAATAGGTCTAATAAAATTGATATCTAACAACTTTTGGATTTTTATTTTGCATAGGTCTTGAATGAGGAGAGAGAATATCCTTTGATTTTATCAGATGGGATCAACGTCCTCATAAGTAATAATGTTATGGAGAACAAAATCCTCATGCATTCCAGGCAAGTAAGAATATTTCCAGTCAAAGACATCCTTGTACTCCTTAAGGAAGGTAATAAAAATGGCTTGTTCTTTAGGGGGTAGGTCGACTCTAATTTTAACTAAGTATGGTTGCTCAAGGGTGCCTATGTTAACATCTATGATAGGGTCAACATCATGACATTGCATTCTTCAATATGGTTTGGAGTGGAGGGAAGATTCTCTAATTTAGAATTATTATCAAACTAGAAAACATAGTCAAAATATTTATGCCTTGCCCATTTATGATTAGTTTTTTGAAGAAACCCTCTCTTTTATATTTCCAATGAAATATTTTCTATTTAGCATATAGTAATTCTAGTATTGCTTCATCATTGGGCAAGGATGGGAGAAAAATAACATTATTAGGAATGTGAACTACTAATTCTTTGACATGTCCCTTGCCCATGAGCCTAGAGAGAATGTAAATATGAGATTGGATATTGACAAAGATAAGTATACACTTACCAGGGTATGGTCTTATTTTTTTATAAATTTTCATTAAATATTTTATGAAAACCCTAAATTTTATCTCAATAGAAGATTCAACTTTGATTAGATGTCTAGCTAGAAAAAAGGGTGTAGGATCAATTAAATCATCAAACCACTTGTCACACAAATTGTCTAAGAAAAAAAGTTGCAAGCTTACTGTATGGTAAGGGATTTGACCTCTATTTGAAAGGTCCAAGGTTCAAATCCCACTCAGTATGAGGAGACTGGGAACCCTCATAAAAACCTATGTAAACTCATTGAAAAAAAATTTCTAGGCAAAAAAACTTTTCTAGTTCTAGAGACAACCTAGTAGGGCCAATAGGGAACATCTATGTATTTGCTATTTCCCAAAAATCTATAATAACTAGGATCACCACATTTAGGTACGGTCATGGTTGACAAGAAATTTCATAAACAAATAGCATGGGCACAATAGGGGTCTTAGAGGTCAAACAATCATCAACGATTGGGAGAATAGTAGGAATAGGCCTAGCAATAAATGTAATGTCAGTTGACTAGGATCACCTCTTGAAGTGATAGAGCATTTTTAATAAATAGTGAGCCAATAGTGGATTTTGGTTCAGAATATGTTAAGACAAGACAAGAATTAATAGCTCAAGAAATAGAGCAGTCAACATGATAATTTTGTAACTGATAGATTTTAGTCTTTATTAAAAGTCTAGGTAAGGGATCACTTAACCTATGCAAACGTTTTGAAGTAAAGATAATAGAAAAAACAATTTTTCTATGCTTATCTAACCTAGCTTTATAGTTATTGCATTAAACATTCTTAAGCATACAATAGACAAACATATTATTGTTATCAATTGCACAAAAAATTATATCCAGGTGACCATCACCATCATCTAAAACAAGAACTTTTATTGAACCTACTTGATAATGCCCCACACCCACCTCATAAATAGTATTAAAAGGAGCATTTTTAGTCTTAAGGCTTGATTAAAATCATTGTTTACATCTCTATCATTTTCCTCCCTCATCTTGTCATTACCTACATAAAATGTGACTTGTTTCAATTTAGTAGCGTCCTCATGGGCTTTATGCAATTTGGCCAATTGTTACTAAAACAAAATAAAATCTTCTCTTTGTTTGGATTTTAAAAATGGTAGAAATTTTTCTACTACCTCTTGAAAAAGGGGAGTAATAAAATCATTTTCGGTTGATCATCTTCATATTAATACCTATCTTGGGGGTAATTTAAGCAAAATTTAGGATACCCCTTGTATAAATTATTTCTAGAAGTGCATTGAGGCTTATGTTAATAAATGGAAACTTTTTATGTTGTGTCCATAGAAGGAATAATACAACTATCATGAATTGGAGGAAGAGGCCCCCAAGGATCTAAATCTCCCTATGGTAAAAGCTTTATCATTATAGGCATACTTAACCACTTGATAAGAAGAGGAATCTATGCCTCTCATCTTACTAATCTAAGATCTACATAATAGCATGTTATAGTTGGTCTGAAAAATCAATCACCATAAACTTCACTCTTACTTCTTTAGGCCTAGCTTAAATTGGAAACCAAATGCAACCCGCAGGATCTTGAGGTTTACCATTATAAGCATAACAACCTCTAATAGAAAGGATATTTTATCTAGGGATCTTTAATCTATCTTTCAAGGATAATAACATGACACTTGTACCACACCCTTCATCTACCAAATCCCTATGGACCACCATATCATTATTATCAACTATTATCATCAATTATAGGTCACCATCCCTTGCTAAATAATCCACAACAATCATGTATTTCAAAGGAAATTTTATGACCAAATCAAAGCTAGTATGTGCACCAATACAAATGTTTTCTCTATGTGATTGAATATACCGCATTTCATAAAACCCTATAATGGTAGGTATGATGTTAGAAATCCTAGGTCTAGGCATCTCTAACTCATTTGATAAGCCTCTTAACCTTTATATATTATAAGGTGATGTCCTAAGCAATTCTAAATATGGGACCTTGCAAGGGGTTGTATGCAACTCTTCAACACTATATCATGCTTTTGTTTTGCTCATGACTGCCTTTAATAGTTATTCCTTGGGTTGGGTGACATCCTAACATTTTTCAAAATGGATGTCAGGATCACAACTTTAAGTGGCAGTCGTGGTCTCTCACCATTTTCAAAAATGACAAGTTCCATAAAGTTGAGTGGCATTTCCTAAGGAATATTTTCTACTTTTTTGGATGATTTTATGTTTACATAAGGTTTCCAAACAACCAAAGGAGGGTTTGGGATTTTATCAATAATTGTAGGATTAAAATTACTTGAACTAGTTATTTCCCCTTATATTTATTTTATTTTTCTTCTTTGAAAGATTGATTCTTTTTATATTGATGTGCACTCCTATAAACAACAATTTGTTGTTCTAAACATGCAATTGTTTCTCTTTGCACCTCTAAAATATTGACATATTGAGACACATTTGGTTGACTACAAATGTGCTCTCGATTTGGGTTTAGATTGGGCAAAGACTTGGCTAATATAAGAGGGAGAAGTGCTAGATCCAAAATTTTTATTACCATTTTGATTTTGATAATTTTGATCCCCTCCTTGGTTGCCTTGATTAGAATTGCATCATTGATTTTGATAGTTTTGTTGGCCACCCTGATCAAACTCTTGACCCTGATGTTGTTATTGATTAGGAGCTTGTTGTCCATGGTTGGGGAAAGGGGTCTTATAGATATCTAACCTTTGATTGTGAGGATGGTTAAACCTTTTCTAGAGATTCTTTTTTCTTTCATGAAAGCAATCCTATCACTATTAACTTGATCAATATTGAATTCAACACCAAATGCTTGCCTAAGGCAAAACTTTTGCAAATCCATGCAAGAGGAATTATCAAACCATAAGTTCCATGCCAAAGGAAAAACCTATTAGCATCATGTCATACAGGAGTTTCAAGCCTATCATTAATATGATAGTTTTTACATTAGGAGGTGGGAATATTTTGAGAATGTCTTCATGTATTCAGAGGCATCACATTTTTGGGTTTTGGACCACCCCAAAATTTAGTTAACATATGAATAGGAGCTCCAATTATTTATAATTCATGTGAAGTATCTAGGACATAGACATTGTAGATCCCAACCCCTATATTATTTTTATTAGGATTTTTAGTTTTCAAGTATTTTTGGCCTTCCTTATTTTCCGTTGTTTAAGGATTTTAATAAAATGAATATCTTTGTCAAGGGAAGGCAAACCAAAAGGATTGTGTTCCTAAATTTTAGCTTGGAAATAAGGTCTAAGATTTTTTACAAATATCACAATAGTAGCCTCTTCAGTTAAATTAATATTAGCACACCCAGGTGTTGTAGGTGAGTTGGAGAGGAGAGGGCAATCCTCCAAGGGAGGTCCCAGGTTCAAATCTCCACCCTACCAAAAATTTGAATTGGGTATCCAAAATCCAATTGATAATGTTGGTGTGGGTAGGGTTGGGTGTGACCCCAAGTGACTTTGACGGCGTAGAACCCCTTGTTCGTGGTCTTTTAGACCAAGCGGCTCCGCAAGGGGTTTTTCACTTTAAAAAAAAAAAAAAAATTAATATTAGCATGACATTAGTCAAGTGTCATTAGCTCAACCAATTAGATTCCTCAATATTTAAAGAGGAGACCAAGGTTCAAATCTTGCTAAGAGAAACATGGATAATATCGAAGATTTGTTGTAATACCACTATGTGGTGATGATGTAATATACGGGTAGGGCCCGTTTCAATCCCATAAAACCAATTGAAAAAAATATTAGCATGACATTTAAGTCTTTCCTAGCTTTTGTGGAAATTAGTAACAGTTGGTTGAAAATCTGCACCTATGGAAAGGATGAGACTTGCGCGCCCTATGGACCTTGACCAACATTGAGAGACCGTCATGCCTAGGAGAGGTCAGGCAATCGATCTTCAAATAAGGATGGTTCATTTTAGGAAATCCTAGCTAACTAAGCCTGGGGAGAAAAGAGAAAAGGAAAGAGATAAAACGAGGTTGTGGCCAGAACTCACAAAGATGGATTTGGCCACATCAAGACACATGCAGGATGAGCAGATGTCATCACATAAAACACAAGTAGATTACCTAACAGATCATCCAACCTTACTCTTGCCTATCCTTCCTCAAGCGAATTCCATAACCAATGAATGAAATGCAGGAAATTCAAATAGCAAAATTATTGCATGCACATTTGACTAGCTTTAGCAGAAATAAACTCACAACATTCACACACATATGCAAGAGTCAATTTGGAGACCAAACAATAAAATACTTGCATTTCATAACAACATAATATTTACATATGAATTGTAATGGCTAAAGAGCTACCCTCAAGAATGCCAAACATTCTGAAATATATAGACCTTACAATGAATGTTGCATTGAATATAGTGGGTGGCAGATGAGACCATCGAGTGGTGCCATCAGGGACAACCATGCTACGGATCTATCTGAATCTTATACAAATTACAATAGAGGGTAGCTACCAAGAGTATGCCAGTCAGGTTGTATGAATTTGGACTCTTAATCAATCTTATTCCTCTGAGCAACTTTGTTAGATATTAAATTCCATCCATTTGCACCTAAGGGCATTAATTGCATGAGGGGACGATTTGAGGTTAACCATTTGATTGATGTGTGATTCGATCAACTATCGTGCATTGGGACATTGGATCTCTTTAATGCCAGCCTACCATCGTACACCTATTTGAATGAGGGTATGCACATTTCTGTTGAAGTCCTTGATATTGGTGAGAGTTACATGTCTACCCACTGCTTAGTATTGACCCAAAACTTTACCCATTATGTTCCACCTTCAACAGGGTGGGTTCTTGGGCCTCTTACCTAGTTTCATTTTAGGTGCAAATTTGGGATCTATCAAGGGATGACGAATGCCAAAATTTTTGTCAATTTCTAGATTTGAACAACCTTGCTTTCTGCTTTCGTGCGAGACTTCAGGGATAGACTAACATTTATACTCCCCATTTTTCCTACCTGTTGTTCTTGATTTCTCAAGGGTAGGTTTTCAGGATCCCTTAGGATTGTAGTAGATGCCCATTTTTCCACCCAACATGAATTTGGGTGGACTTCTACCTTAACTTAAAGGGAAATAATTTGGTAACTAACTTTGACTTGCTTTTGTCCTATTTCTTTGCCTACTACATGGGGTGGTCATTTGGGATCCATTTTCTTTACCCTCTCATCAAGGCAAGGATTCGGGTTTCGATGACAGGGACTACTTGTCCATTTTCTTGCCAAAATTCATACTTGGGAAAAAATTTCAATTTAACATGGTAGGGATCCATAGTTGATTAAAAAAACCCACCTTTACGAGACACATGCCATTGGGTGGACCTCTGGGGATTTCCTGACACCCAATCCACTTGATTTTTTTGCCTACCTTGGTTCCACCTAAAGGAACCTTTACCGCTTGCACTGCAACCTGCTCGATCATCTTCATCGCATCCGCGAGGTCTGCTCCTAGCAGTGGTTATCTAAGGATAAAGGGGTTGGTTCCAAAACTAGCCACTTATGAGGGCCATCATCTTACCTACACAAAAAGGATAGAGTGGGTGAAAGAGTGCAAAATTTCACGCACACTCTTAAATACTCGTAAGGAATTTCCACTTGTGGAGAAATGAAACCCAAGCAGAAAAGTTGAGCACATAACACTTTTAAATAGGGAGGGGAGAAGAGAAGGACAATAAAGGAGATAAGCAATTGCAACTAGATGATTCTGCAAGACAATGGAGGAAGATAGGTGGCTGAGGAAGGGTGACATGGCGGAACACTACGAAGAAAAAAAATAAAGGGGACCATAAGGGGAAACAACAAGCAAAATTGAAAAACCAGAAAAAGAAAACACAAGAGGAAAATGGAGGAAATAGGAAGCAACAGATGCAAGAAGACAACAACCACTAACCAAAGAGGTTAGTGACAATAAACTAGAGGGAAGAACAAAGGGAAGAGAAGGATGCAAAAAAGTAAAAACACAAAATGGAATTAAATCCATGGGACACCCCCACAAATTAGGCTTCCAAAAACATACCCCCAATGAAATTCCAAGAGAGAATAAAATGCCAATTGTACATATTTATCGTGCTCTAGAATTTCTTTCTAACATAGTCCACCAAGGATCCATTTTTACTTATCACCATCTACCATGGGGTCATCCTGTTTTAGCTACACTTTGTGGTCTGCATTTCCTGACCACATCTGTAGCTATGTATGGGATCCTATTTATAGCAAATTTACCCCATGTTGGATAGACTTGACATGCATCAGATTGTACGGAGGCTACATCAACACAGAGTCTTGATTCTTCTTTTCTAGGTGCTCTCTGGGTTTATGATTTTATGTCCATTAGATTTCCATTGGGCTACGAGGTTGCAACAAAAAAGAAAATACCATACAACCAACATAAAATAAAGAAAACAAGGAAGAAATTGAATAAAAATAATGAAAGTGCTACGTTTCCAAGGTACGATCTGGGAAATCCTCCTATGCTATTTTCTTCAAAAAATTTGGCACTCTAGCCAACTATCAATTTAGTATTGGAGCTACTCCCAACAAGCTTCGAACCAGATGATAACACCTACCAAGCGACCATATCCATACCGCGTAGTTTTGTTTTACTTATCGTATTATTTACACAAAATTTCAACATGGTTGGCATGCTTGGACAATATTTGCCGCTATAGATCATCTGTAAATCTACAATGTCCAGACCATATAATATCAAACCTTAGTTGTTCTTCATGTTGATCCTGGTACTACTTATGACCTCTCTCATGTCTCATGAAACACCACCTAGGCTCAGTACCTTCCCTCAGGATCAGTAGACCTAGGTCAAAACCAATCAACATAGGGTGAGTGCCCATACAATCACCTCTAGTGCTTGAGCCATACAAAGAGGGATACCAAGGGTGTCCTCTACTTGGATTCACCTAATTCAAGGCCCATGCCCCATTTGATCTGCTCCCGTGACAACTTGAGTTGTCATCCAACTATTATAATCATTATTTATTAGTTTCCACGAGACTCAGTGGTTTGGGAAGAATAGCCTCTACTATCTCACATAAGAGTCTAACAACAAGGAGGGTTGTGAGGGCATTAGTCCCCAAGCACTCATGTTTTGTGCTGGCTAAGACAAGGCCGTGGTGCTGACATCTTGTTCATAATGAAAGGCTGCCCAACCTGCATTTTTCTCTGCCAGCATCCAAGTCTTTACCAATACTCCTTGTTCTATTAGGGGATTAATGGAGTGCATGCTCTTCAAAGCTCTGGCTAGGTTCGATCTGGCTTCTTCATAAGGTGGGGGTACGGTTAGGGTTGCCAAAATTTGACATGAAGAAGGAACATTTTTGGAAGGCAACTTTTCCACTTGAATTAATATGTTTTCAACCAATATGGCCTCCTTGTAAATCTATGGGAATCTCCTCTCCCCTAATTATTGAATTATAAGGCTTATATCAGAGCAGAAAGCTCATATGTAATACAGGTACGCTTGAGTAGGGGATGGTTGGATCTCATGGGGAATCCTTTTCCAATCCCTCTTGAAGCATACATTGAATTTAATGATGTTCTCTTGAGGGTCACATGTGATGAGAGAGAACTAACTGAGCATCAAGAGGGGATCCCTTGAATCATCAAATGTTGATGAGCACCTCCACAAAATCAGCCCATGTACAAATACGTCCATCCTCCAAGGATTTGTACCATAGCAAGGCCCTTCCTTTGAGAGAGAGAATGAGCACCCTAAGCATCACATATTCATGCATGATATTATGAATCATAGCTAGGGAAGCCGCATCCTAACAATGTTCAAACACATTTTTTTGCACCATCAAAGCATGGCAAAGACTTCAAAGAGACCCTAGGAATATCATGAAGAATTTGAATATTTAAGGGGTCTACAAAATTCCAATAGGGACATTTGCACTGATCCATTATAGCACAGGTTATTCAGATCTTCTAGGTTTTCTTCTTAGGTTAGAGTCACCAAATGAGCATACTTTCTCCACTGGTAAGGTCAGGGCTACTCATCAAACCCTGATTCATTTGGGGAATAGAGATTTAAAGTAATAAAGAGGCAACTAGTTGTAACATATGGATTTTTCACTCAAAGGAGTCACCAGGTGACTTCACAAGATATGGGTAAACCAAAGTATCATCAAACTCTGATCTCCTTAAAAGGCAGGGACCTTTTGAGTCCCATCGAGCATGCCAAAAATTGTTGGTCAAAAATTTGCACCTAACGAAAAGGATGAGGTTTGCACGCCCTACAAACCTCAACCAACACTGAAAGATTTTTGCACCTGGGAGAGGTAAGGCGATCGATATTTATAGAAGGCTAGTTCCATTTAGGAAGTCCTAGCTACCTAAGCCTAGGGGGGAAAGGGAAAAGGAAAGAGATAAAATAAGATCATAGCTAGAACTCACAAGGACATATTTGGCCGCATCAAGACACATGCACGATGAGCAGATGCCATCACAGAAAACACAAGCATATTACCTAACAGATCATCCAAACTTACTTTTGTCTACCCTTCCTCACTCTCTGTTGTAAGCTTATTCCAAAACCAACGAATGAAATACAGGAAATCCTGATAGCAAAATTATTGCATGCACATTTGACTAGCTTTACCCAAAAAACTCACAACATTCATACGCCTATGCAAGAGTCAATTTGAAGACCAAACAGTAAAATCTTTGTATTTCATAACATCATAAGCTTTACATATAAATTATAATGGCTAAAAAGCTTCCCTTAAGAATGCCAAGCATTCCAAAATATATAGACCTTACAATGAATGCTGCATTGAATACAACGGGTTGCGGATGAGACCATCAGGTGACAACAGTAGGGATGACCATGATACGGATCTATCTAAATATTTGGTAGACTACAACAGAGGGTAGCTACCAAGAGTACACCAATCAGGTTGCATGAATCTAGATTCTTTATTAGTATTATTCCTTTAAGCATATTTTTCAGATAATAATTTCCACCTGTCTGCACCTGAGGGCATTAATTACATGAGGGGACAGTTTGAGGCTGACTATTTGATTGATGTGTGATTTGATTAGCTACCATGCATTGGGGCACCAAACATTTTTAATGTTAGCCTACTATCATACACCTTGAATAAGGGCACGCGCCTTTCTATAGAGTTCCTTGATATTAGTGAGAGTTACACAGTGGGCAAGATTTTGGGGTCTACCCACTGCTTAGTACTGACCCAAAACTTTACCCATTATGCTCCACCTTCAACAGGGCGGATTCTTGGGCCTCTTCCCTAGTTTCATTTCGGGCACAAATTTGGGATCTGTCGAGGGATGACGAATGTCAAAACTTTCATCAGTTTCTAGATCTGAACAACCTTGCTTCCTGCTTTTAGGTGGGGCTTCGAGGATAGACTAGCATTCATACTCCCCATTTTTCCTACTTGTTTTTCTTGATTTCTCAAGGGCAAGTTTTCAGGATCCCTCAAGATTGCAGTGGACGCTCATTTTCCATCCAAAATGAATTTGTGCATACTTCTACCTTAACATCAAGGGAAGCAATTCGAGAACTGAATTTGACTTGCTTCTATATCGTTTTTCCACCTACTGCATGGGGTGGTCATTTGGGATCCCTTTTCTATACCCGCTCATTAGGGCGAGGATTTGGGTTCTAACAGTAGGGCCTACTTACCCATTTCCCCACTAGACTCCATACTTGGCCAAATTTTGCAATTTAACATGGCGAGGATCCATAGTTGATTAAACAAGCCCATCTTCATGAGACATATGCTATTGGATGGACCTTTGGGGACTTCCTGACACCCAAGCCATCTTATTTTTCTACCTATCTTGGTTCTATCAAAAGGTTCCTTTGCCACCCACACTACAACCTGCTTGATCATCTCCGTCACATCCGCGAGGTCTGCTCCTAGCAGTGTTCATCCAAGGCTCAAGGGACCGATTCCAAAACTAGCCACTTTTGAGGGCCATCATATTACCTACACAAAAAGAGAAAGAGTGTAAAATTTCACCCACAATAAAAAAATTATTAGGGCTTTGTTTTGTATATATAAAAACATCCATTGCTTTCATTACAGTCATATCGTCATCAATTTTTTGCTTTAAATTTTTAACAAAAGTATCTAGGAATCAATGGAATATTTAGGTAAGGATGTAAACCATTCAAGAGCATTTCGTACCAAATTGCTGGTCATCAATTTTAACAAATATTTCTCATTAGTCCCATCATAAAATAACTTTTTAATAAATGTTTAGGATTTATTAGTCCCATCATAAAAGAACTTGGCACATGCTCAAATAAGACTATATCTTCCACATCAGGGCATAGGGATTGACTCTTATCGGTTGATGCAAGCAAAGCCCCCCCAAGGTTAGCTAGGAGAGGAGGAGGAGGAGCATTTGGGTTCAAGTTTGAGGGATGAACAATAGCTTGCACTACAGTATTTCCACTTGCATTGAGAATTTGTGTAATATTGATCATAAAGTCTTGTATTTGTTTGGTTGCTTCTCTCCTAAAAGTTGTTGTGAACCTCTCTTCTCATAACCATAAGTCATTCAAAATATCAAACATGCATCTATAAATAAATTACATAATAAATTGCTCACAATAAATTAGAGATTGATTATACCCTTGTACTATGCTCCTTTTAAAAGGAAGCCACTCCATAAGATCTCTAGCTCCATGAGCCAAGACTTCTTGAAGAATACATCATAGATGCCCATTACAATAGGGGTACATCTCTCTTTATACAAGAGTGTGATGGTTCACCTTCCATGAGTTACAAGATCACCCATGTGGTGGTTCACTTTCAATGAGTTACAAAGTGCATAATAATATGATAATATTCCTTGCAGTTACATATGACAATATTCCCCCAACGATTACATATATGATTCTATGACATGCCTATTTTTAATTTGACAAGTGGCCTTCCTTACTCAATAATTAATTTATGGCTTATACCATTATACAATACAATATTAAATTATTAAATACCTATCTTTGGTACCTAGCATTCCATCCCCCTTAAAAAATGTTTCATCCTCAAAACATTAGAATAAGCTAAATAATATGATCTTCTGAGCCATGTTGAATACTAGTACCAATCTTGATTATCCATCCATCCTAGTGGAACTATGATTGGTGGTGGTCTTCATTGATGCCAATGCCATGTGTTTTTTTTTAATTTACATGGTGGAATCGGTAGCCACCATGAATCCGAGTAGGTTTTCTGGCTTTTATGGCCGCCACAGTATTATATGTTGTTCACCCCGATAGATGCCACACAGTTATTCATGCAGTCCGCCCCTATAAACACCATGCCACAATAATTTTAAACATTTTACGTCACTAAAAGCACCAAGAAAGGGATAAATGCCAATGTCATGTGTTGAAAGCACAAATTTCATCTATTTTCATCCATACCTGCTTGTATGTATGACTTGTAGCATATCCAAATTTTTGGCTCCTTTGGTTCTTTGCATGTCCCTCATTGTTCTTATGATGCCTCAAGCCTTGTCTCTATGATTATTGCCTCTCATGGTGGTGTGGATGGCAATATACTCCAACCTTAGCCTAATGTTCAAATTGTTTTTTCCCTTCCATTGATTCTTCCTTTACTTTTGCTTCCTTGATTTCTACTATTACCTCCTCTTGAGATTCTATTTTAGGTTCTTTTGTTTGCTCTTCACTATGTTCCCTTACAATAGCTACCTGTTTGTCCTTACATTGAGAAATATCTTGTAATATTATCTCTTCTTCTTGTACCATAACTTCATGAATTGCTTTTACACATTAATTTTAATAGCACCCAAAGAATACAACCAAGGATAACTAAGGATAATATCTACATCATTCATCTCAATAGAATGAAAATTTGAATGTAAAACATATTTATCCATGGTGAGCTTCAAATCTTCAAAAATTTGAACATGTTTACCCTCAAGTTGTATGTCTTTGATTTTATTTTCTTGAACTTGCAACCTCTTAGTCAAAGACATATTAATAAAATTATATTTATTGCTAGGGTTAATGAAAACAATAATTTTTTGATTTTGAATGCAACCATGAACTTGCAAAATATAATTTTTATATTCAAACAAATTTTTTTCACCCCTGTTTGGCCCTGACACACAAGGTGTAGTTTCCTTAGCTTGCACATTATCATCATTTTCTTTTAATCCCCATTTGCTTAAAAATGCAACTTCAAATTCTTCCCATGTATGTGTAGGGTCATTTGCAAACTCTTTAAACCAAGATAAAGCTGGCCCTTGTAAACAAATATAAAAATCACACTTCCAAAAAATATGAGATCTTGAAGACTTGTAAAGTTTTCACCATTCCTAACAATCACTATCATATTCTCCAAAAATGTTTGGCAACTCCATGACCCTTTATTTATTTATTTATTAATAAGAAGTAGCTAGTGTTTGAAATAACCAAAATTTCTCAAAATTAAAATTTTGAGATCTCATCTATTTTTTTCTTCAAACACTTAAATCTACAGATTTTCTTCAAAATAAAACAAACTACAACTGATTTGCTTACCCGGATTGAAAGTTATGAATTTTTTCCCTTTTATGTGCAACCTCAATAATAGCACCAAATGCCCAATATGCAATAGTTGTAACTCCCTCAATATTTATCAGAATTTAACAAGTGAATAGTCATTTTTGTAGTACTCAAAATAGCCTGCATGATGATGCAAAAATATTCTGCAAATGACTGCTAGAAAATTTAATTCAAATTTTCTTTTTGAAAAAAAATCGTGCAACCCAAAAACAGCCTCAACAACCCAACTTCAAATAGTTGTAACTCTCTCAATACTTAAAAATATTTCACAAATGAGCAGTTGTTTTTATAGTACTAAAAATAATCTACAAGCTGGTGCAAAAATATTTTGATATTGACTGCTAAAAAATTTAATACGAATTTTTGAAAACATTTTGTGCAGCTAAAAAACAGCCTCAACAGCCCAACTTCAAATAATTGTAACTCTTTCAATATGTATCAGAATTTCACAAGTGAGTAGTCTTTTTTATAGTACTCAAAATAATATACATGTTGGTGCAAAAAAATCTAAAAATGACTGTTAAACAATTTAATACGATTTTTTTTTTAAAAGATCGTGCCAAAAAACAACACAAATAACCCAACTTCAAATAGCCATAACTTTCTCAATACTTATTAGAATATAATAAATGAGCAGTCATTTTTATAGTACTCAAAAATATCTAACAATAGTACAAACACATTTTGAAAATGACTGCTGAAATAAAAAATATGGTCTCCGCAAAATGTGATATTTTTCTAAAAAACATGCCATAGCTCTACAAAAACAAGCCTACTTTACCTGAATCGCTGCTCTGATATGAAATGTTGTGAACCTCTCTTCTCATAACCTTAAATAATTCAAAATATCAACCATGCATCTATAAATAGATTGCACAATAAATTGCTCATAATAAAATAGAGATTGATTATATAGTTGAGGTAGGGCAACACCATACAATGCTCCTTTTGGAATGAAGACACTCCACAAGATATCTAGCTCCATGATCCAAGACTTCTCCAAGAATACATCATAGATTCCCACTACAATGGCGGTACATCTCTCTTTATACAAGAGTGTGATGGTTCACCTTCCATGAGTTACAAGATCACCCATGTAGTGGTTCACTTTCCATGAGTTACAAAGTGGATAATAATATGATAATATTATTTACAGTTACATATAGCAATATTCTCCCAACAATTACATATATTATTCTATGACATACCTATTTCTAATTTTACAAGTGGTCTTCCTTACTCAATAATTAATTTATGACTCATACCATTGTACAATACAATATTAAATTATTATCCGCCCATGTAGAGGAGTTGGAGAGCAAGTGGGTAGTTAAACCTCTCTAGTTGCTGAGAGGCACAGGTTCAAATCTCTCGCCTCACATGTTGCGGATATGTTATGTAATGGTTCCCTCGTGGTCACAGTCTGTTTACCCCTTGTGGCCACCACCAATAAAAAAAAAAAAAATACAATATTAAATTATTAAGTACCTATCTTGGGTACCTAACATAAGCCTCTATTTGCTTTTCGATATCATGCCTATGACTATCTGCTAGTAAGATAAAGATTCCCTAAGGGTTGTCATGTACATAGCTAATATTTCATCATGAGGCTCAAAACGAGTATTGGATTTTGTGATGTTTAGGTGCGCATTTGTCACACAATGATTTTTGTATTTTGGATGATTATCATTGCTCCACAAATGCCTCATTAAGGGGTAGTTCAAGTTAATAATTACACTCATAGTCTTGACCTATGCTAAATTTTCTACATGTTTTTGGAACCCTACAACAAATCTTTATGGTTTGTTAAAGTCGATATTAGGGTCCTTTTTTCTTCTAAACTGTAATCTTGATTATTCTAATCCTTAATCCTAGGCTCATCATCATGAGGAAGTGGGAAGGAATGGTTGATGTAATTCTGAAGAGTAATAGGAGGAAGATCCTCTTCTATTTATACTATTTCTAGAACAAGCTTCTTCTTAGACCTAGTAGTCATTCCAATACCCTTGAAAGAAGTTAAAGGAGCCACAAGGATAAGCAAAAAATGTTAGGATCCTCCATCCTAACATTATTAGTTAGTATTATTAATCATTTAATTATTATATTATTAACTCATAAAGTGAACCATCACATCTCTTCATAACGTGAACCATCACATCTCTTCCTAACGTGAACCATCATGTCTCTTCACCAACGTAGCTTTAGGATAGATATATATATTAGGTTGGCCATTCACACAAATCATCCAATATATTTGTTTAAATCCATTGGAGGGATTCCCCATTCCAGTGCAATAGTGATTCAACCCTAAAAGTGATTCTTTTTAATGTTATTTTATTTATTCATTTATTAAATATTAGCTAGAACCTTCAGGGTCCTACCATTTGGTATCAGAGCATCGATTCTAGACACAAGTGGGGAAGTTTGTTTAAAGACATCTCAAAAGAAATCTTGCAAGTAATGAATAAATGGCAAGATGATTTTGAAATAAAAATAGCAACAAAAATAGCAGAGTTAACCCTAAAAAAAGATGACCTTGTAAATAAAGTTATTACAAAGGAGGATTTTCAGCAGTAGAAGGACCCAATTACAAAACCACCTGTATGGGAATCACAAAATACTTACACAACCCAAAAACTTACCCAACTCTTACCCATTAAACATATTAACCCCACGAAAATGAAGGCACAACGAGAAAAGGGCCTGTGTTTTCATTGTGATGAGAAATTTGTTTGCAATCATCAATGTATTACACCTGCACTATATATTTTGGATGCAACTATTCCTTGTAGTTCTCCCAATGACGAAAATGCGATTGAGGTAGACATAGTGACGGATACACCTGAAGATAGCACTAAAGATGGCAATGATGAGGAAGGTAAGGAAGATGAGGAAGCCACAAAAGATAATAAAGAGGAGGAATATATGGAAAACAAGGACAATGAGCAAGAAATACTCAAAATACCTGATCCCACCAATGACAACAATAGGGTTGATATATTGGAAGTTATTGATGCACCAAGCAAGGATGAGATAGACATACCCAAAGTGATCAATGTCGGTCAGACATGCACTCTACAAGACCTACACACACCTTCCTCACAAATAGTGATTTCTCACTACATGACCAAACCTATTTGAAACCAATGCAGAGTGACTACAAAAGGATTTGGAAGCATTACCACCACTTTTGATGTATCATTCTGAAGTGTTTGAGGGATCCCAAGGGTTTCCCTCCCATTGTCATCACGATTCTCCTAAGGAATATTCTACTATTGTTCTTGGCAACCCCCCACTAACACTCCAACCTTCAAGATATCCCTACCTTCGAAAAAGTGACATTAAAATAGTACAAGAACTTGCAAAAAATTTGCTTGAAAAACAAAAGATAAAGCTCCTCACTTTGAGCTTTGAGGACAAAGCTCTTTTTAAGAAAGGTGGCATGTTAGTATTCTCCATCCTAAAATTATTAGTTAGTATTATTAATCATTTAATTATTATATTATTAACTCATAAAGTGAACCATCACATATCTTCATAACGTGAACCATCACGTCTCTTCACCAACGTAGCTTTAGGATATATATATATATATATATATATATATATATATATATATATATATATATATATATATATATATATATATATATATATATATATTAGGTTTTCCATTCACACAAATCATCCAAGAAGAAGAATATATATTTGTTTAAACCCATTGGACGGATTCCCCATTCCAGTGCAACAGTGATTCAACCCTAAAAGTGATTCTTTTTAATGTTATTCTAATTATTCATTTATTAAATATTAGCTAGAACCTTCAGGTCTACTAGTGTTTTACCAAAATATTCTACCCTTAAGAAAATAAACTTCAAAAACCCTCACAAAAAATAAAATTTGATTTTTGATGAAGCCCTAAGAGGAGGAAAACTACAACAATTTTTTATTCAACACAATAAAAAGTGACAACTAACACAAACCCTATGACAACTAACCTACCAAACCCTAGGGTCTAAAAATTAGAGAAATACCTCAAAATATGGATTCACATTGAGCTCACCAAAATGTTTGTGGAAAAAGGGGGATATCTAATATAATTACTCAAACTAATATCATCTAAACTAGGATTCTAAAACTAAGATAACAAATCAGGAAATTAACAATAAATGTCAAAAGCTATCTGAAGTCAAGCATAAATAAATTTAAAGCATTCAAGAATAACTACACTAAAATTATCCAAAAAATACTAGCAAGCTAGGGCTAATCCTAATGTAGTAAATATAAGTACTTAATACCTAGGGTATCAAGGACCAAATCATCTCATAATAAGCATAATAAAATTCTCTTTTCTATTCCCATTTACAATGTCATCACAGTAAGGAGAGATCTGACCTAGGATGTTCATAGAGGGTTTCACTTGCCTTGAAATTTAGTCCTTGGATAACAATTAGTACCATTGGCTATAAATATTGGTAGAATATCTCACCTGCCTCTATGGAAGAAAGTGAACCAACAATCGATGGCTTTGGTTTTACTTGCAAGGACAAGAGAGAGAGAGAGTCGTTAGCAACAAAGGCAAATTTTTTAGAGCATTGTTAGCATGAGTTATTTTGTGAGAATTTGGTAATGATTTGGTGAGAGGTTTTGATGGTTGATGATTTGGTCTGAATATGAGGAAATAAAAGGGGTACTTATAGTAGATGAGATAAAATAACTTTCCCTTTGGAGTTTATGGATGATTTTCATGCTTTTCAAAGTCATAAAATCATAATCGTTCGTCCAAACGACACACCATTTAGACCCTAGGTGTAAAAACATGTTAGCATTGTGATCATGCATTAAAAACCCTAAAATTAATGAGATGACCAAGCTTCCAGATTAAATTGATGGTCTTGGCATAATTGATTTTTAGGATGTGTGATTTGGGGAACGCATGTCAAAACATCCCTTAACTGCAACTCTATCCTTATTTTTGGGTTTTGAAAAGGAGACAAAAACATCATGAAAGATGGCAAAAAAGTGGTAATTGGATGAACAAAAAGAACCAAAACCATTGGTCAATATGACTCATTGTTGTCCAACCCAAGGACTAACGAAGTTAATCTACCATTGTCCCATAAATAATACGGGACTCTCCACTCCTTGCAAAGTCAACTATTAGTGCTCTTTTTACAAATACAACTACTAATAATATTGTTGAATATAAAGATTTAATTTTAGAATTATTTAAAGTTTTAGAGTTTGATGCTAAAACTCCTTTTATCTAGGAGGATACCAAGGTTATTATCAATCAAGTTAAATAATACAAAACCTAGAACACCAAACCTAAATGTATTGATAACTAATTTAGAATATAATTTTAAAGTTTGAGTTTTTTGCATTTCTACATTCATAGAGAATTTAAGTTTATCATTAATGAGTTTTATAACACCAATGCTAGTTTATTTGAATCTCAAGGATCAATTGGATCTAAACCATCTAATATTATATCACGTATAATTTCTTTATCTGATATCATAAATATTTTTTTGATTTGGTTAGTGTGAGAAACCCCTATGACCAACGCACAGAGCTGAGTATTCTCCTCCCAACCATGATCCATGATAAATTCTAGAGATATGCTTATCAATAGGCAATTTAACACACAACCACCACACATCCACCCCATCACACACTCGCCCATGCCACGGTTTGAACCTTGGACCTCCCGAAGAAGAGCCAAAGCCCGAAACGTTGTATTGTCCTCCCTGTAATAAAATATATATCATAAATATAACTACTATTTTTTGAGGATGATATTCCTATTAATTATTTCCTTCGACATAATTTTTTGAATATGATGAGACCATATTAAACACTAGAGATGTAGTTCAATTGAAAAAAAATAGAAAGCCAAATATGTTAGTAAATTCAGAATCCATGTCCAACTTTCCTTACTCTCCTAAGTTTCAAAAATATGATCATTTATCTAAATGTAAATTAAGATAAACCATTTCTATTGATCTTGGTAGTGAGTTTGAATCCAAAGTGGTCTAGATATGGGTCGCATATTCTAACTTATAATAACAAAAATAACTAATCCCTTTTGAAATTTTATGTACGTTGTTTACTTACTCTCTTGACAACCTCAAATGTTATGATCCATTCACAACATGAAAACACAATTAAAACCAATCATAAAATAGTCAAACAAAAAGAAAATAGATGAATCATTTTCAAACAATACTATTAAAAAAGAAATCAACAATATTCTTAAAGTACCAATAATTTACTTATATGTTGCTTTGATTGATTTCTAATATTCTCATTATTAGAAAAAAGGATAATGATGTCAAAGTTTGGTATTGGGCTTAGATATCTCAATGGCGGAAGTGTGAAAGACAATTTCACCTTTCTATCAATTATATTTTACAAAAGAAGATGGCTAGATGAGATTATATCTCTCTCAATTTTTTTTCTACAATCAAATTTCTGTAAGGCCTTGTGATAATCATAAAATTGCTTTCACTTGTAAGTGGTGCACTTTTGCTTATACTCTTATACCTTTTAACTTATGTCACTAGCACAACCCTCAATATGTAAAAAGGTTTTTATGATTTGATAAAGAAGATAATCAAAGTTTAGCTTGATCATTTAATTGTTAATTCCAATGAGAAGGCCAATTATTTTAGCCATCCAAATCATATTTTTGGATGTTGGACTACAAACATGGTCTCTTTCAATTCCAAATAGTCTGGTTTTGAAATCTATTAAGGCAAAAATATTAGGTTATATTATCAATAAATATGAAATTTCCATATGTTTTTTTTTTACATGATAGAAAGAGATGTCATATATATGAAATAGGTATCAATTAATACTTGGATATTTTTTGTTAGATAATTATAACATTATTTACTCATAGGAGATTCCAAAGAGAATATGAAACAAAAAATATAACATGAACACCAAAAGTCTCTTGAGAAAACCAAGAGACATCCTATCATATATTTATGTACAATATCTAAAGTTTGAATTGAAGTTTTCCTTTCCTTGCTTGATCCACCATTGGTATCAAAGCAAGTTGTGGATAGCAGAAAGCTCAATCAATTTTCCTTTCCCTTTGTTGTCCACTTCCATGTAACCACAACAAACCGTGCCCTATTTAATTTCAAAATCATTGACAAAGTTTCCCCTATCCACAAACAACTCACCTTGTCAAAATTTCTCTTTGAAAACAATGTTTACTCACAAAACCAAATTCTTCATCTGAAATTCTTGTTATCTTCGATGGAATCAACCCACCCACTACAGACATTTAGAGAAAAGGTCACAAAACCCACTGCCTATGCCATAAAAAGGAGGTATTATTGTGTTGATGAGTTATTTTAGGGAATACCTAGTATGCGGCATGAACGAGGTGAAGTATAGGTCTAGGTGTAGAACTTCTTGGAAGGAGACGACCACATCTTGTAAGTCATGATGAGAAACACTCATGTGTTGAAGGCACTTGTGTCCGTAAGTGATAAGATGAGACCCTTGTGCAAGCCCTGCGAGAGTAGACAAAGTGCCAGTGAGTAGGTGGAACTCCTATGTGTTAAAGGGGATCCTTGAGAGTTTGTTGTTGAGATCAATATTTGCAATATTTTCGTAAAAAAAAGAGAAATCTAGGGTGTGACAAATGGAGGTTACATAGTTGAGAGCTCATCCAAATAGTAGTTACACATAAATGGTGGTTTAGGAATAACATGTAGTAGTTTCAGAAGGCGGTAATATGTTAGAATTTTTTAAGAACTATACATTCTTTTTCCTTTAAAAAAATCACTATTGCCAGTTGTGGAAAGTAACATATAGATTCAACAAAATTATTGTTTCCGTTCTTGAACTGATCCTAAATAAACTAAAGGTAAATGTTTGTAGAGGGGATTTTGGACAACATCCTATAGAACTCGGTGGGCATGCAAAATTAATAACCTAGCCATCGATTTTGAATACATAAATGCATGACTAGCTAGTTTGGGTTCATGACAAAGTTGAAGACTTTCAAGTTGGGGTCTTAGGTTCAATTCTCTACTAATTTTTTGATTTAAAATTATATTTTTCTAAAAAAGGGGCTACAAGAGGCATTTTTCCCCTTTCCATATATATGGGAATAAATAGATGAGTTGGCACTTTGAAAGAAAGCATGAAATTTTAAAGTAAATATCAAGGGATTAAAACCTCATAAGACTACATTTAATTATTTATTATCATCCTAGGAAGGAAATTATTTTTGATTTTGCAATTTTCTATAGTTCTATAAGGGCAAATAGTTGAAAAATAGACTATAGTGAATATTTTGTAAAATTAAGGCAGCGTAGTAAAATTCTTTTGTAAAAGGTGCATTTTTTACGATTATCGACTCCTTCAAAATTTTAATCTAATTGCTTCAAAAAAATTCATACTTTGTATATCAATTAAACACATGCTTAAGCACAATTGCAACATTCAATATCAATGACACCTTTAGTATGCATTTATAGGTAAAGGTGTCATGTTGAGCTACTATGTCTATAGCCTAACAAAGATGCCATAACTATGTCTAGGCATCGACCTTTTATATCATTAGAGAGATATAAGGTTATTAATCCCTCAATATTTTCTCTCTATTTTCTATCTTATTCATTACTATAACTAGACATAAATCCTAAAATTGGAAAATTTCGAGTATATAGGGAAGTTACGTGCATGTACAAGGATTTTTTTTAAGGTGTTATTGATAGGGTGAATCCCTCTCCGTACTACCGTGGTACCTCATATCATTCTATTTCATGTACCTTAAATTCTCTCTCACGTATGACCATGTATAATGAGAGGACTAACTTATTTCACGTACCAACGAGTATATATGAAGGGCAAGTATATATAAAGGTTTAGTATATCGAATTGGAGGTACATTGAAAGGGAGACCATTTGGGAGTCATATGGAAACCTCACCATGGCAACATAAAATTATTTTATTATAGAAACACTACTCAAAGGCCCAAACATTGGACCTTGAAAGACCAATATGAGGACCATCCTAGCGGTTGAGAAACTTTGGGACATTATCACTCAACCTAAAGAGTTTGAAGAGGCTCAATACCATTTTAATGATGTAGATGTCAAATCGATGATCATCATCATCCTTGCCATAGCAAATTTCATTCAACTAGCACAAACATCTAAGGAGGCACGGGACACATTTTCTACCATCTATGAAAAGAAGAATGAATCAACAATTCTTCACCTTCAATATCAACTCCACACATTGAGAATTCAAGATAGAGAAAGCAACAAGGAATTTATCTGTAGAGTTACATAATTGAAAGCTAGATTGAATTTCATAGAAGTAATAGTAGAAGATAGGATCTAAGTACCCATCATACTTAGATCCCTACCAAATTCATTTCAAGTGCTAATGATTTATTTGCAAGTATCAAATAGGAAGGTGTCCTTTGATGAGTTGGTGAATATGCTTCAACATGAAGAAGCAACCAATCATTTGAGGGATCAATTAACAAAAAATGCACTCATTTCCACAAAATATGATAGAAATAAGCCATAGAAGGGTCCTTCTCCATCATCATCACAAAAACAACCTCAGAAACAAAAGATGTATTGTCACATCTATTAATATGGACACAATACAAAATATTGTTGATATAACTCTTTTAACAGTTCAAACCATGTCCCAAGCTATAGCAACATGGGCATGTTGTGCATGAAGAACTAGATCTAACTCTGAACAGGACCTCAAGTTGCACATAAGGTACTAATGTCCGAGGCGATGACAAAACTGAAGGATGATATTTGGTACATTGATTTAGGTGCTAGCAAGCACATGACTGGTAACAAAGCATGATTTGACTCCTTTCAAGCCAAAGATATTAAACCAGTCACTATTCTTGATGATAAACCTATCATATCAAAGAAGTGAGAGATGTTCCTCTCAATCTTCTTGTAGGTGAATGCACCATTGAAAAGGTACTCTATGTACATGGACTAGTAAACAACTTGTATGTAACACAAAGTCATGGAATACAACGTGGTTGTTGAATTTTGAGTTGTTGATGGCAAAAATAAGTGTTTTATCACAAAATATGGCAAGATTGTAGCAACAAGTTCCTATAAGAATGGCTTGTTTGCACTTGATGTCATATCATCTCCTAATGTTACATTGTCCACAACCATGATATATGCTACCTCCTTTTAGCATAGGAGATATGGACTTCTAAAATCTGGATACTTACTCTAGTTGATTAAGCATCACATGGTGTTAGGTATGTCCAACCTTTCACCCACATTGCTAGTATGTTCAAGTTTAGCAAGGAAGCAACATCGAGTGCCTTTTGAGTTGAGCACTTAGAGCCAAAGGACCATTGGATGTAATACACATCAATCTATGCAGACCCATGTTAGCGAGTTATGGTGGGCATAAGTACTTTTAATTGTTTGTAGATGACCACTCATGGAATATGTGGGTATATTTCCTGCCACTAAAGTTAGACATCTCTAAGAATTTACAATGCTTCAAGAAGCTTGTCCAAACAAAAACTAGGTATTCTATTCGAGTTCTCCATTCATATTTAGGGGGAATATACATCCAATAAATTTTCAAGGTTTCTCATGCCAAATGGGATCAAGCGATAGCTCATTACCGCATACACTCCACAACAAAATGGGATTCCTCAGAGAAGAACCATTCAATTATAGAAATGGTTAGTTGCATGCTCACATGAGCCAATCTAGAACAACAATATTGGTCTAAAGTTGTCTCCATTACGGTGTATCATTAAACTAGAGCACCCATAAAGGCATTTCAAGGGGTTACACCTAAAGAATCCTAGTCGGTGAGGAAGCCTTTAATTGCACATCTTAGAGTCTTCGGAAGCAAGGCATACATGCATGTGCCAAAGCAAAAGAGGACCAAGTTGGATGTAAAAACTCTGTCTTGCATATTTCTTGGTTATGACATGGTAAAAAGCTTATCGACTAATAAATTCAGTCACCAAGAAAGTGCATATAAGTAGATACTTGGTATTTTATGAAGAATTTGAAAATAAGACAAACACTAAGGATTCCAAGGAGTTTGAGGATGACACATCTCTAGTTGTGAGCATGGAGTTAGATAAGTAAGCTCATGAAGAAGTTTCAGAAGTGAATTTCATTAAGAAATTTCAAAAGTTGTTGCTCCATCACCACAAAGAAAATTTTCAAAATGGCTCACTAGTACCATCAAGGATGTCAAACCTAATGCACCACCTCCATATGACCATGTACTCGCAATAGTACCCAACGGAAGTAAATTTGAGTTTGATGACTTCAATAATAGAAGGATTAGAATCAACATCAGTGATCGACGATAGATGGGCTAAGAGCAATCTCACATCGTTAGGCGCCACCCACACCCGACCTTCTAATAATTTTGTGGGTTATTAAGGTGGAGTACCTACTTATAATGGTGATTTAGAATTTCCACAATATAGTCTTTACTCATATCAACAACGCTATTCCTATCCTCCATTTGGGTGTCTTAAGGTATCTAACATATCTACTAGACTTTAATTATGTCCAAGGATTTTATAATCCATGTGCTCCACCTTAGTTTTCACAAGTATATGTTGGACCGACAATAACAATGTATCCTCATGCACAAGTAACACAAAGTGCAACCGAATACCCTCCCTCACTTGCATATACTATGCAAGACCGAAAAATGTTTAGTATAGGATTTATGGATTTATGACAACAACTACATCACCATAGTATGCAAATGAAGCATCAATCCTAAATACTACTCAAACTCTATGAGTAGCACCTAAGAGCCAAAGCCAAAACCGAGAGCTAGAGCCAAGAGACAATGCCAATCCAATGGACACATTACTATCAGACATTCTTGGAAAATCAAATGGATATCAAATAATTATTACATTATTTTCTCATGGGAGATTCTAAAGAGAATATGAAACACCAAAGAGAACATGAAACACCAAAAGTCTATTGAGACAACCAATAGACATATATATATATATATACAATATCTAAAATTTGAATTGAAGTTTTCCTTTCCTTGCTTCATCCATCATTTTTGAGGGAAAACAATTTTAAAACATGCGACTTGACTAAAACCTCATTAGAAATCATTAATAATTCAACAATGATGAAATAGATAAAGGGTAAGTATAAAACACAAAGTTTTCTTAAGTCTCCATTTTTAGGTGTTTTTAGTGTAAGGGCAATAATAAGTAATTGGTAAACTTCAGACAAGGAGGCTCATCAAAAACTTGCAACTTCACTAAAAATTCACCAAAATTTTCAATAACTCAACAATAAAACTATATTCCATGGGGAAAATATACCCAAGCCACTAGAGGCCTATCCTATTATCTCGTACAAGCATTACATCATCTTATGTCATCCTTGTCTAAAAAGCTCTATGGAACCTAAACAATAACTAAATTCATCAAGGGTAAACTTAAAACACAAAATTTTCTTGTTCTCTCTCATTTTTGTTTTGGTTTTAGAACAAGAATAACAATCAATAAGTAACTGATAAACTTTAATGGGGGCATTGGTTGGTATTTTATCAATTTTCCACAAATTCTTGTAAATTATCAATATGTAGAAGCAATTTTCAATTGTTTGGTACCAGTTTTTAAGGTATAACAAGGTGTGAGCATGTTTACAAAGAAAGGCAATAAATTCTAATGCAAAGGGGAAGGAAATAAAGGCACACTCGAGTCATCTTGTTGATTTTTACTATCAAAATTATATCATAGTCTCACATGAGGAATTTTGATTTTAGTAAATAAAATTTTGGATTTTTATTTTGAAAGTTTATCCTTCTTGTTCTTTCTTTTATATGCAATTCAATTTCTTATAGCTTAATTGATTCAAAATTTTAATGTTTTTTTTAATGGATTATATGGGATTGAAATGTGCCCCATCCGTATTACATCATCACCACATAGTGGTTTTTTTTTTTGGATTTGGTTATTGTGAGAAACCCCTATGACCGACGTACAAGGTTGAGCAGTCTCCTCCCAACCATGACCCCTCCTAAAGTTGAGAGCTATACTTATCAATAGGTAATTTAACACAAAGCCACCACACACCCACCCCCTCACACACTCGCCCACGTCGTGGTTTGAACCTTGGACCTCCCGAAGAAGAGCCACCAAAGCTTGTGGTATTACAACAAAGCTTGGATATTATCCATGTATCATTTGGCAAGATTCGAACCTGGGTCTCCTCCTTGAATGTTGAGGAATTTAACTAGTTGAGCTAATGCCACTTGATGAAATTTTCAATGTTATAAAGATACTTTGACAATTTCTAGATAGTTTTGTAAAAAGATCCTTGTTTTAAAAATTATTTATTTTCTAAGATTTTGACTAGTTTTTGTGATAAATTTTTGTTGTCTTTAATTCTCAAAATTTTGAATAAAATAAGATTTTGTTGAGTTTGAGCCCCTCTAAAATGGTGTCACCTATGCTAGTTGCATCCGAGAATCAACTCCTTGTTCTTAACCATAACATAACCTGAATTGCCTTTATATTTACTTAGTTCTTTTGAAGATCAATTCATGCTACTAATTACCAAAGGTACAAATACTAGCATCACCTAGCTTCAATAAATTTATGTTTGCACTTGTCCTTTGTCCAATTATCACATCCCACTTACTTTGTGTTAAGAACCTTAAGTTAAAATCAAGAACATTCCCAACAATAGTTGTAGAAATTAACATAAACAAGAGAAAGGAAATAAGGAGCGCTTGAGAAATATTGGATAGAAATGCAACAACTTTATTAATCAAGAGAATCTAATGTTGCAAGCCTCTTTGAAGGGGCAACCTCCTTAGAAGTAGAAAACCCTGTTACAATTTGATAAAAATACTTGATACATTCCATTTCCAACCTTGTCTTTATATATACTCTTTATCTACCCTAATGCTAATGCTCAAGGATCGGTCCATGCAAGTGAGAGACCTGAGCTGGTAACTCCTAATAAAAGAAATCGTTGCATCTTTACGAATAAATATTGATTACATCAATCACATGGCATTAGCTCAACCAGTTAGATTCCTCAATATTTAAGGAGGAGAACAAGGTTCAAATCTTTTCAAGCGATACATGGATAATATCCAAGCTTTGTTGTAATACCACCATGTGGTGATGATGTAATACGAGTGGGACTTGTTTCAATCTCATATAACCAATTTTAAAAAAAAGTATTGATTACATCAAGAAGTATGGGTTATATCATAGCGGCCCATGTGCACTAAGTACAAAAACTACATAATGATGTTAGGATAAGATCCTAACATGCCCTTCCCCTTCAAGAAGCTTTGTCCTCAAAGCTTGAGAAAAATGTTGCTGGAGTTGGAGTGACTCTTATGTAATGTCTTTTGAAATGTACATGTTCGTCAATCCAAAATACTTTGAAGCTCTAAGATGACTAACCATTATGTATTTATTTTTATTTTTATTTTTATTAGTTTTTATTTTTTATAAAAATTCTTAGTTTTTATTAAAAAAAATTAAATTAAATCAAATTTGTGTTATCTTTATTTTTTATTAATTAAAAAAAGGAAAAGAAATATTACGTTAGTTTTATTTTTGCTTTTTATTTATTAAAAAAATTTAAAAAATACAAAAACATAAACATTTTTTTAGCATAACTTTTTCCTTAGGCGTCAGATTTCAGATCTGCAAGTTACATTGCGGAGCTGACTTAGAGCCCTTTTCAGTAATTAGTTACATAACATTATTTGGCTGCATTTTCATCTTAAGTAGGCATCTAAAAAAACAAAAAAAAAATATTTAGGATTAACATTGGCATTCTTTGCATTTAGCTTAGGCAAATTCTGCATTTTGCATCTCTAGTTTTATTTTCACATTTCAAATACGCATCAACATCACAAAAACAAATAAACAAAACCTAAAAGGAAAAATTATAAAGAATAAAAATTTACATCACACACATGCATGACTCATAAACATCGACGATGTTGGATTTCATCGCCAACCGTCGATCGAGACCAACGACTTTGGAATTCACCTCCTTTCGTTGGCTCGCCCCTTAGACACCATAGCAGCCCCCACGAGCGGTTTTTTGGACTTCATCGCTGGGAAATCCCCCACTCTTGAGAATATCTTGGGGTAGGTTAGGTTAGATACCCCTTTGTTCATGAGGTTTAATAATTTGTGGACTCGTAGTTGTCGTTATTGCCCAAGCCCGCTCGAGAGTGAAGCGAAAGTATAGGTAGATCGGTAGCATAACTTAGATAACACGACCTCTTTTGAGAGGGTAATTTATCCCCTTAGGTCACCATAAGCCACAACCATTCTAGGAAGCCATTTTAGTCGTTGTTGTACCACTTCTCGTTAGAGAGGTGGGCATCAACACACCCAATTAGACTGCATTCCACCACCACATTTGTAGTTTTAGGTCTAGATTCATCAAACACGAAAAAACAAAAAAAAAAAACAAAATCCCAAAAAATTCAAAAACATTCAAAAAAACCAAAAACAGTCTCAACACATCTCACAAACACGTCAATCTAAACACAAGGACACCAAAAGGAAGAATATTTAAACTATTGTGTGCTTAATTGTTTTGTGTAGATAGTGAAATCCAGCTTCACAAACACCATCACCATCATGCCTTCAAAACCACATTCCATACATCTCCTTGCTAATCTTATGGTCTTGACTCGAAGTCACATCGAAGGCCAAGCCACAACCCAAACCACAATGGACCAATCCATCAAATTTCCCATCCATCCACCGCTCCTTTGACTTAGCAGGAGGTAGCCTCACAATCACCCCAAGGTAGCTTGTCCAGCTACACCCACCAGCTCATTCCCAACCCACTTGAGTTACATAACTCGGGTACCACATATCGCCACATTCTCTCCAACAATCCCAAATCCACTGGTCCAGGGACTCTTATGTCCTCGACTAACCCCAACATCACCCCCATCGACATTGATGTTGTACGAGTCCTCCATGGCGGTCAATTTCCTCCACTAGATTCATCGCGTATATCCCTACTGCCATTAACTATTCCACCTCGTTTAGTCTCCCCCACACCCCAAAAGCAGGTTTATGCTCACGCAACCCGTCCTATCGATCCACATCCTGAGTATGGCATGTCCGTAGAATTCTTTCACTTGGGGGATCTAATATCCAAATCAATGCAAGCCACATGTCTGCATTTGTAGAGTCAAACCAATATCATCGGGCCTATGTTAATGCGGCATCTCATTTGCCTGTATCTACTCCACCCGCTTTGTCTCATCCACTCCAACCGCTATCTCAAGTGCCAAACCACCACCTTCCACAGCAGCCTAAGAATTTTTCTTTGTACAATCCCCATCATGGGCCACTCGACCACCCATCATACAGGCCCTAACGCCTCTGCAACCACAAGACCCCTCCGATAGCTACTACCAACCACCACCAAATCCACCTCAACCACCTACCAACTATCACAAAACTTCTTCAACATCCATCCAACCACCACGAGATTCCAAGGTCTATGGCCAACCTCCCCTCACTCCACAATACCAATAGCTACCCATGCCTCACTACCAACCCCTGTCAAATCCACCTCAACAATACAAGCCTCCACCTCGGCCGTACTAGCCTCCACCTCAACCATACCATCCTCCACCTTAGCAATACCAACCTCCACCTCATTCATACCAACCTCCACCTAAATAATATGAGCCTCCACATTAACCGTACCATCCTCCACCTCAGAAATACCAACCTACACCTTAGTCATACCAAACTCCACCTTAGCAATACCATCCTCCATCTCAGCAATATGAGCCTCCACCTCAACCATACCAGCCTCCACCTCAACAATACCAATAGCCACCTTTACTTGACCTACAACATATCTTGGCTCGGCTAGCCAACATTGAGCTACGATTGAGTCACTAAAAAATTGACCTACAACAAATCTTGAATTGAATCACAAATATTGAGCTACAATTGAGTTGTCATCAACCTGGTCCACCTTGTTCACCTTGTCCACCTTGTCCAAATCGCCTATCCCGTACCTAGATGCCCCTATCAAAGTCATTCTTGACCATTTTTCAAAATTTGCAGGATGCAAAAACAATTGCTCTACCTAAGATACACCCTGCAGACCCCAACAAACCTAAACCCAAGTTGTATAAGGAAAATCACTATTGCATCTATCATCGTCAAAAGGGGCACAACATCAATGATTGTTTCACATTTAAAATTTTGGTTCAAGACCTTATTGAAAGAGGGGCCCTTGCCATAGACAATCCACTCGTCTCACACAATCAAAACCTCAACATATACCAAAAATCCTTGCTACAACATGAGGCATCGACTTCCATCACTCCTCCCAATAAAATCAATCATGTCACATCAAACACAATGCATAGTGGGGATGCCCAAAGTATCGCACCTTCACCATCAGCCACATCACAAACATGAAACAATTTGGGGATGCTCAAGGTATCACTCCTTCCCCACACTCACCAGACACAAACAATTTGGAGATGCTCAAGGGATCACATCTTCACCATTAAATCATTCATTTCAATTCAAACTCAATCAATCACACAATCATCAACCAACTTGGGGGAAACCAAGGTATCACACCTTCCCCAACCATCAATCCCATCACACAATCAACCAACTTGGGGGTGTTCAAGGTATCACACCTCCATCAGTCATATCAAATTATTAAACAACTTGGGGATGCTCAAGGTATCACACCTTCCCCACCAATCAATTCAATCAATCAATCAAATCCATTATCAAATAAATTAGGGATGTTCAAGGTATCACACCTTTCCCACCAATCAATCCATCAAACAAGCACAAAACTCAATCAATCAAATAACTTGGGGGTAATCAAGGTATCACACCTTCCCCATAAATCATTCAATAACAACAATCATCAACCCACTTGGGGATGCTCAAGGTATCGCACCTTCCCCACAATAAAAATCATAAAAAAAAATCAAAATCAATCAAAAAAAAATCACACACTGCTACAAAGCACACTGCATTTACACACATCCAAGCATTCCGCCTCACATCATTTTCATCACCAATAATGCTTTGGTTATTGTTCAATTCATGTTTTCATTCATTCTGCTAAGATCGATTTTGTCACATTAATCAAGGGTGTCTTCCTTGTGGTATATGTCTTGCATTATGCTTCCATAAACATGAACTTTGCTACATCCACCACTCACCATCCTCACATCCACTCAACACATCTCATGACATCTTATCTTTATCAAAGTCTCTGGTTTGGAGAATGTTTAGGCTCTTTCGATTGCTCAACCATACCTAGTGTCTCCTTCAACCTCTATTGAACATCATTAGCTCTTGAGTGCTATAGGTCTTCCTAGTTACCTCAATTTTTCTCTAAGATGACGCACATGTATCACACATTAATAAAATTTTGATGCCTAGGAAATACGAACTCATGATTCACTATCACCATAAAGTGAATGATTTCCCCTGCTCATCCTATCATGCACATGATCTAACCTTGAGAATTGACAAAAGGACAAGCACAAAGCAAAAGCAAAAATCTAAAAAAATCAAGTCTAAAAAAAATGCAAATAAAAAGCTTGAATCCCTGGAATTCTCAGGTCATTAGATCATCGAGTTAACCTCCATTGGGGCTATAGACGCCTGACTGGCAGTGGAGTACATCTTGTGTGGTGACATGTTTGTCACATTAGCGACCTTTTGTATAGACCTATGTACGCTTTCGGATGAGCTAGCTTATTGGTGTAAGTCACAAATGATGAGTCCAACCTCACTCAAAATTGGAAATGAACAATCACTACACACACAGTTGGTCTTTGCAAAACTTAACTAACTTGGTTGGTCTTAGTATCTCCAAGTGTCTACTTGATTAGTAGTAGAGTTTGATCGATGTCACTAGGATGTTTGAGCTTCTTGAAAGCACTTCCATATTCTACATCCCTAAGACACATGAAAAGACAAGTCATGTCACTATTATCCCTACAATATATGCATCCCTTGCATCCATTACATCATATCCATTTCCACTCACCCCACGTGTATGTTAGTACCATTGTTTTGACACTCTTGATTACTTGATTAAAATTGTGAAAAGCAGTATGTGTTTAAGCGTTTGTCGAACAATAATCGAATGTATATGCATACATATCCATCACATTCATTCATTACACACATCATTATTCACATCATAATAATACTTGAGGCAAAAAAAACATTAACAAAGTAAAATCATATTAATCAGACAAAATGCAAAGTGGGGATATTTCAGGTATCACACCTTCCCCACCAAAGAAGCGCAAGGCTCAATCCATCAAAAAATCATTAAACAACTAGGGGATGACCAAGGTATCACACCTTCCCCTACTATCAATCACATCAATCATCAACCGACTTGGGGACAATCAATGTATCGCACCTTCTCCATCAATCAATCAATCAAACAACCATCAACAACCTGAGGGTGTTCAAGGTATCACACCTTCCCCAATAATCGACCCAACAACCATCAAAAATCTTGGGGTGTTCAAGGTATCACATCTTCCCCAATAATCAATCAAAAAACCATCAACAACATGGGGTTATTCAAGGTATCACACCTTCCCCCAATAACCAATCCAAAAATCAAGAGATAATCAAGGTATCACACCTTCCCTATCAATCAATATATCAAACAACCATCAACAACTCAGGGATGTTCAAGGTGTCATACCTTCCCCACCCACCAAAATATTAAAGCGATCAAATCCAAGCAATCAAACCATTATCAACCAACTTGGGGGTGTTCAAGGTATCGCACCTTCCCAAACACTCAATCAAACAAGCAAATCAACCACCTTGGGGAGGTTCAAGGTATCACATCTTCCTCAACAATCAATCAAGCAATCAACCAGTTAAGGGATGCTCAAAGATATCACACCTTCCTCATCAAGCAATCAAAAAATCATCAACCACCTTAGGGATGTTCAGGGTATCACACCTTCCCCATCAATCACATCAAACAATCCATCAAACAACTTGGGGATCTTGAAGGTATCACACCTTCCCCAACAATCAATCAAATCACATCAATTGATTAATCAAACAAGAGCAAACAATCATATAACTTGGGGATGTTCGAGGTATCACACCTTCCTCATCAATCAAAAAATCATCAACCAACTTAGGGATGTTTCAAATATCACACCTTCCCCACCAATCCAACAAACAACTCAATTAATCAAACAATAACAAACCAAAGTGGGGGTATTCAAGGTCTCACACCTTCCCCTTCAAAACAATCAAACAATTGGGGGTATTCAAGGTATCGCACCTGCCCCATCATCAATCAACCTAGGGGTACTCAATGTATCACACCTTCCCCTATCAGAACAATCAAACACATATGGGTACTCAAGGTATCACACCTTCCCCCTCAAAACAATCAAACAATTAGGGGTGTTCAAGGTATCACACTTTCCCCATCAATCAATCAAACAATTATCAACCAAAGTGGAGATGTTCAAGGTATTGCACCTTCCCCATCAGTCACATCACGCAATCAACCAACTTAGGGATATTCAAGGTATCATACCTTCCCCATCAGTCATATCAAATTATCAAACAACTTGGGAATGCTCAAGGCATCACATCTTCCCCACCAATCAATCGAATCAATTCAATCAATAAAATCCATTATCAAACAAATTAGGGATGTTCAAGGTATCACACCTTCCCCACTAATATAGCAAAAGGTTCAATCAATCAATCAAGCACTTTGCCTTGCCATCTAGATTTTGGCATGGTTTTTGTCAATACTAGCACACATTCAATCAACAAATTAGCTATCAGGTTCAAAAGGTTGCGTCCTTTTGTCCAAGGTTGTGCCCTTTGCCTTGCCATCTCAACACTCGCATTCCAATTTAAAAAGGCTCCAAAGGCACCAAACCCCTTTGGTCACATTTCAAGTCAAAGGCCCCAAAAGCACCAAACCCCTTTGGTCACATTTCAGTTCAAAGGCCCCAAAGGCACCAAAATCCTTTGGTCACCATTTTTCATTTCAGTTAAAAATCTCCAAAGGCACCAAACCCCTTTGGCCAAATTCAAATTTCAGTTCAAAGGTCCCAAAGGCACCAAACCCCTTTGGTCATATTTCAATTCAAAGGCCCCAAAGGCACCAAACCCTTTGGTCACATTTCAATTCAAAGGCCCCAAAGACATTAAACCCCTTTGGTAACCATTTTCCATTTTAGTTCAAAGGCTTTAAAGGCACCCAAATCCTTTGGTCACATTTCAATTCAAAGGCACCAAACCGATTTGGTCACATTCCAGTTCAAAAGGCACCAAACCCCTTTGGTCACATTCAAATTCCAGTTCAAAGGCTCCAAGGCACCAAACTCCTTTGGTCACATTCAAGTTCAAAGGCTCCAAAGGCACCAAACCCCTTTGGTCACATTTCAGTTCAAAATGGCCCAAAGGCACCAAACCCCTTTGGTCACATTCCAGTTCAAAGGCTCCAAAGGCACCAAACCCCTTTGGTCACATTTTAGTTCACAAGCCCCAAAGGCACCAAAGAATCTTTGATAAACATCTAAAATAGCTTTTTCTTTCTTGAAAAAGCTTAGGATTTACTTTCTTAGATAAACTTTAGCCTAAGTGAACCTTATACCCAATAATCTACTCAAGTACGCCTAGTGGTTGCAACGACTGATTATCCATGCAATCTAGTAGGATGAGAAGATTACCATAAGGACAATCATCATCAATCATCAATTCATAGAATAGCTTTCCTTTCATATTCATAGATTAGCTTAGCTTAAAGCCCCATTTTGCTTGGGCAAAAGCAAACCTATAAAATCGCTATACTTTTATGTTCATAAACTAGATTAGCTTAGTAACCCCATTCTGCTCGAGCAGAAGCAGAGCCATCGATTAGATTAGATTAGCTTAACAACCACATTCTGCTCAAGCAAAAGCAGAGCCATCAATTAGATTAGATTAGCTTAAAAGCCCCATTCCGCTCAAGCAAAAGCGGAGCCACCTAAATTAAATTTACCTTCACGCAATTTACTGCTTTCATAGAGTAGTCTTACTTTCATGTAATTTACTGTTTTCATAGATTAGCCTTACTTTCATGTAATTACTATTTTCATAGATTAGATTTTCTTTCTTGTCATCAATTTGCTAGCTTAGATCCTCGAGTGAACCTCGTATCTAGTGATCTACTCTAGTCACCTGGTGGTTGCAATGATTGGTTATCCATGCAATCTAGTAGGATGGGTAGATTACCATAAGAACACTTGTTTCAATCAAAAATCAATAAAAACAAAAATCATCACAAAAAAAACAAGAGCAACAAAGCAACAAAAAATCCAGATCAAACACATAAAATCTTTATTCATTTTATCCCAAAGTGTAATAAGAAAGGGTACACCACGTTACTTATCAGTCCTGCAATCCCTCTCGAAGCCATCCAGTCACCTACCACCTTTCATCAATTCGACATAATCCCGATAAGGTCAATTGCCTCGTTGTTGTCATCCACCTTGATATCCATCAATTCGTCATTTGAGGGGGTCGACAACACCAACAAAATCATATCTCAAACAAGATCAATAATTAAACGCCCATTTTGGACTCAACATTTGTCCACGAACCTTGTTTACGACTAATCATACACCCTACTCTATCATATCTATATGCAGAATATCTTAACAAATCCAAGTGGCTACGCGTTAGGTCAATGTCTATAAGGGTTTGCATACCTTATGCTATAATCGAGGTGGCAATGTTGACCAACCACTTATAATTGATTATAGCATCGTGAGAACACTTACCATATGACTAGTTCATTCACCAAAACCAAGGCACTCATCAATTTTTCAATGACAAGCTTCAAAGACATTCGTCATCTACATCACTGGGGCATCTCATATTGTTCTTAATCTGGGACAATCAAACTTCAACCCCTCAGGCACAAAAGTCACATCCATCATTCATTCATCCATCAACTACATGTGTCAGTTATTTTTGCATTGCATTATGTTTTCACAAAACATGATACAAAAAGGGCTATCTCTAGACACCAAAATCATCTTAAATATTAATTAATTTAGTATATTTAATATTAATTGCATTAATTAATATTAAATTAAACATTCATCCACCTAGGTATTAATTAATTAATTAATCAATTAAATAATTAGTTAATTAATGCCTAAGCTACCCATCCACTCACCCCCTATGTCTAACCCATGGACATTACGAGAACATCCCCCTTTCCATTCCATGGCCACATCATTCGCAGTTCACTCCAGTTCCACCTCACACCCCCCATTTCAATTACGTGCAAGAAATGATTACCCTTTTCTAGAAACGAACATTAGTTTACTACGCATATCATAACTCGCAGTTGCACCTCCATCCGCACATTGGATATTTCCAATACGTACACAATCCCAACGTGCACTCATAGTTCAACATGCACATTTAAATTAAATAAACATATTTAATTTAAATGCATAAACAATTCAAACATGCACATACGGATAAACATGCATAATTAATTTAAAACCCATTTAATCCACATGCCCTTTCAGTTCAACATACACACTCAGTTAACATGCATATCCAATACGCACACATTGCAAAATTGCACTCACATTCTTGGTGATAACTCCAAGGTGTGCACATCTGGTAATATTTCCAATACAAGCTTATCCTCCTCTGCAAGCATGCATCCTTCGGGATAATATCAATGCAGAAGAAAAGCATCAACTAACACCACTTAACTGGTTGAGCCACCACCTCATCCATTCCCCTCGAGAAGTCTATAAATGCACCCTCTCCTCCTTCATGGAGCATGAGGATGGAACATGTAAACACATGTTGATGAAACTCTAAGCCGAATTTGCATCAACTACTCGAGTTATTACACGCCACCATCCCCGTCTCGTGTCATACACCGATTGTAGCATTCCGTAGGCCTGAATCCAACTTTTGGTAGCAACAGGACACCACAGATCTTGGTTGTCCGACCTTAGGTTGCGGTCATCTAGACCCAAACGGTCTAAAGATGTAGTTGTCATCCCTCGGACGATCGAAATCCAAAGGTGACCCGCACACAAATCTTTCAACACGACACGACGCAACACAACACATCGACAACAAAGTGAGAAATGCTTTTCTATTTATCTAATATCTTACTTTGCATATCGGTATAAGTCTTTTACATTCCAGTTTATTTCTTTTTAGATTCGGGCCTCACTTCGGGAGGCCCGATAATTACTATTAACGGTTTTGCAATTTGCATGTGCAGGTACTCAAATCCAGAAGATCTAGTTGGATCCGATTCTAGATTCAAAGACTAGATCCATATCCAGCCCAAATTTAGAAGATCCAACACATGTCCGGTCAACACAAATCTGACACAAATCCAACAAAGTGGTGGTCATGGAAAACCCACCCGTCGAATGTTGTAGCGAAAGAAGACAATGCACGATTTTTCATTTATAAAGGGAATCCATTCCCTCCATACTTGTACAACCCTGTGAGGGTTTTATTGTAATCAAAAGAAACAAGAAAAAAAGAAAAGAAAAACATAAAATGTTACATCTCTTTTAATTCATTTTCTTATAGTGCGTCTTTTTATCGTCTATAAGATGTCCCACTGTGACCGCCATCTTCTAGATGATAAAAAGACGCACCATAGCAAAGTGAATTAAAAAAGATGTAACATTTTATGTTTTTCCTTTTTTTCGTTTCTTTCGATTACAATCAAACCCTCATAGGGTTGTACAAGTATGGAGGGAATGGATTCCTTTTATAAATGAAAAATGGTGCATTGTCGTCTTTCACTACAACATTCGACGGGTGGGTTTTCCATGACCACCGCTTCGTTGGATCTGTGTCAGATCTATGTTGACTGGATCTGTGTTGAATCTTCTAAATTTGGGCTGGATCTAGATCTGAATATGGTCTTTGAATCTAGAATCGGTTTCGGGTTGGATATTTTGGATCTGAGTACTTGCACACACGCAAACTACAAAATTGTTAATAGTAGTTGTCGGGCCTCCTGAAGTGAGGCTTAGATCTAAAAAGAAATAAACCATAATGTAAAATACATACCGATATGCAAAGTAAGATATTAGATAAATAGATAAACATTTCTCACCTTGTTGTCAATGTGCTATGTTACGTCATGTCGTGTCGAAAGATCTGTGTCTGGGTCGCCTCTAGATGTCGACTGTTCGAGGGATGACAACTACATCTTCGGACCGTCTGGGTCTAGACGATTGCAACCTAAGGTCATCCGGGGTTGGACGACCGAGACTTGTGGTGTCCTGTTGCTCCGAAAGTTGGATCAAACCTACAAAATGTTGTGATCAATGTTTGGCACGAGATGGGGATGGTGGCATGTGATAACTCGAATGGTTGATGCGAAGTCGGCTCAAGGTTTCGTCAGCATGCACTTACGTGCTCCATCCTCATGCTCCATGAAGGAGGAGAGGGTGCATTTATAGAATTCCCAAGGGGAATGGATGAGGTGGTGGCTTAACCAATTAAGTGGTGTTAGTTGGTGCTTTTCTTCTGCATTGATATTATCTCGAAGGATGCATGCTTGCAGAGGAGGATAAGCTTGTATTGGAAATATCACCGGATGTGCACACCTCGGAGTTATCACCAAGAATGCGAGTGCAATTTTGCAATGTGTGCGTATTGGATATGCATGTTAACTAAGTGTGTATGTTGAACTGAAAGTGCATGTGGATTAAATATGCATGTTTATTTGTATGTGCATGTTTGAATTGTTTATGCATTTAAATTAAATAAATGTGCATGTTGAACTATGAGTGCACATTGGGATTGCATGCGTATTAATAATATCCAATGTGTGGATGGAGGTGCAACTACGAGTTATGATGTGTAGTAAACTGAAGTTTGTCTCTGGAAAACGATAATCCTTTCTTGCACGTAACTGGAATGGGGGATGTGAGGTGGAACTGGAGTGAACTGCGAATGATGTGGCCATGGGATGGAAAGGGGGATGAGTGGATGGGTAGCTTAGGCATTAATTAAGTAATTATTTAATTAATTAATTAATTAATACCTAGGTGGATGAATGTTTAATTTAATATTAATTAATGTAATTAATATTAAATATACTAATCAATTGTGATTAATTAATTAGTATTTAAGATGCTTGATTTTGGTGTCTAATGTATTCAACTCAGAAGAATTGTTTGAACCTATACATAGTTTTTTTTTTTTTTGAGTAATACTTCTTATATACATTCGCCATGGGGAATTAACTCGGGTCACATCACCGATAATGCAAGTGGCATCCTTGCCGATAGACCACATCACACGGATAAGCCTATACATAGTTGCCACAAACTATTCTTCATTTAGGATACGTGGCAATGTGAGCTTGCAAGTCATGAGCCCAATCTGTTGTAACAAATTAAAATTGCACTTAAGTGGTGGTGATCAGCTTGCTACCACATGCTTTTTTGTGCTATTGCCAAATTGTCCTTGAGGAGTTGAATAAGTAGTTCACACTCGTAGACGTGGAATCTACTACTAAAACTTTGGAACTAGTTACAATGTTTGGTGAAAATGATTGAGAAGGATGTCCATAAACCAATTCCAAGCACTTATTAAAAATTTTGTTTACTCCTCTATCTAGGGATAGTATGCAAAGCTCCTTTTGAGGTTTGTCTTGCAATATGAATAGTTCCTGCCAAAAATGATTGGGGAAGATGGGGAAAACAATGGAGTTGGTCATGGCATGAGCAACCATAAGGGCCTTATAGGGGTGATTTCGAGCACATAAGTGAGCATACTAAGAGAGACAATATAGCACCTCCAAAGTGATTGTTTTGCCTCTAGTGTTTAGAAGCCCTTCAATAATATGTATGAAAATAACCGTCCCAACGTTTTCTTGAATAGGAATACATTGTGGTAGTAATCCTTGTAGTTTATCAAACATAGATGCATCCTTTTCCACAAGTAGTTGTACTTTGGCTAGTTGAGTTGTATTAGCGGTAATTTGAGCTTGGATTGAAAACAATTGTGCCCTTGTCCTTTGAGATGACTTATTCAAAAGTGTCTATTCAGCAAAAATTGATTGGTTGAGTAGTATCGATGGGCATACTACAAAGAGTATATTACTTTCCTTATCGGATGAATTGCATCTAGAGTTCAAAAAAATTCCAAACTATCAGACCCAACGCACGAAACCACTGAGTTCCCAGTACTATATCATAACCCCCTAAAGGAAGGGCAAACATGTCTATCTTGCGATTGTAGTCACCCATATGCACCTTTACGTTTTTGCATTTCCTTTGCAAGGTAGGACTCCCCCATTGGCTACCATGACTTTAGAATAATTGCATGAGTAAATGTAGTAGTGTACTCGTTTGACCACCCGAGGATCAATAAAATTGTATACTACCTGAATCAATGAGGATTATAAGATGTTGACCCTTGAATTTCTTGTCCACTTTCATGGTTTGTGGAGTGAAAATTCCTTCTAAGGAATGTATAAAAAACTTTGGTAGTTGGTCTTTGAATAATTTAGTTTCAATAGGTGGATCTTCTCGATTGTCCTCCTCTTCGTCATTGAGATTCCTGAATGAAAGGTTTTCCCACATCGAGTAAATACAATTTTTGTTGCATGCACTTGTGGCCTAGGGAGTAGTTCTCATCATGGTTGTAGCATAGACCTTGTGCCCTCTGTGCCTCCATTTCTTCTTTGATTAGACGTTTGATTGGAGGTGGTTTGTTGGCAAGATTCAATGTTGGTTGAGATGGAAATGGGGGTTGAGTTTCAGTTTGAGGGAGTTTGGATGTACGCTATTAAGCTAAAAATTTATCTTCAGCCAATCTAGCCAAACCTATTGCTTGCATAAAGGTTTTTGGTTTAAACATTATTACCTCAACACGAATATTTTTTATCCCACTAATGAAACAACTTTGGAAAAATTCGTCACTTAAGCCTTTTGTGTGGTTTGCCAATTTCTCAAACTGCATTTGATAGTCTTGGACCATTGTGATTTGCTTCAACTTGGTTAGGTCTCCTGTAAAATCCTCATATTCACTAGGTCTGAAACGGGTGAGTAAATGGATCTCAAATTTAGCCCAAGAGAGATCTGGATGTATATTCCTCAACCACTAGTACCGTTGAAGTGCTTTAGATTAATAAATGAAGGATGTTATTGTGAGCCTTAGATTTTGGGGAATGTCATGAAGAGCGATATACTAGGGATCCTCTCCATCAAATTTTGGGAAATTTAGCTTAGGCATTTTATACGTTATTATTGAGCAAGGTACTACGAGCTCCACCGTTTGAACTGTTTGCCTTATTTTTTGATTCCTTGTTACCTAGTTGGTCATATTTCGAACCCAAGCTCGTTAAACGACTCTCAAAGTCATTCAATTTGGTAGAGTAGCTTTTCCCAATTTTGTTGTAATATCAAGTAACTCACTTGTTCACCTAATTGCTCTAGTTGGGAACCTCTAGTAACCTATTTTTAGGTACTTTAGGGTTCCCGAAAAAGTTTATGGGTGTTATATAGCAAAACAATCAGCTGGAAGAGACGATCAAAATGGGCTTTACCACAAAAGACAAATTTTGACCCTCAAAAAAAGCTTATGGGTGCTATTTATCAAAACAATTAGCTAGAAGATATGATTGCAATGGACTATACTACAAAATAGCAATTTTTTGACCTTCATATTTTTTTTGACCAACTATTACCAAGTCTTTTTTGTACTATCATTGTTTGATCGACCATACAAGGTGTTTTTTGCACTATTAGACTAGCAATTATCAAATGCCTACTTTAATGATTGTTAAACGACTATTCTGCTTTAATTTTGACTATTTGTATATTCTCTATATTATCTCACCAGATAGTTTGTGCATCATCAATCTATGATGGTTGTAATCTCGTCTACAATATGCTCAATTTTGATCTTTGGGTTTGGTTGGAAAAGGACTGGAAATAGATTCAATAAGGACAATCTAGGCCAAGGTGTGTCTAATTCCATGGGCTCTTTTATATACTCTCTTGATCATGATTAGTGACAGGCCCAATATCTTAGAGCTCTACGAAGGGTTCCACCATATCCGTAGTTGCACAATTTGTTTCCAAGTGTACTATGAGAGTAACATCTTAGGGCTAACTGCTAATTAGTGCACCATAAAACTCAAACAATCCATATCTTCTTAAGTCTAAAGGCTTCCCCTAATCCTAAAGGGGTCTCCCAATATACCCAAGGGTACGTGGGAGCTCGTCGTCGTGTACAGGTGTTGTCTAAGGCCTAGGTATTAGAGTCTAAGCACCCCTCACTTCACTAGATGTTTTATGGGCAATATAGCTTAGACAAAAACGACAACTCCTCTGTAATATTTTAAAATCCCTGACATAGGGTTTCTAACATAACCCACTAGAAACATAAAAATGTTTGTGCTATTTTCTTGCAAGGCATTTTTGCCAATTTTGCCACACTTTGTTAAAATTCCTATTGTATACAGTTTTTGAGACCAACCATTGTAAAACTTCTCTTTTTCCACAAAATGGTTAAGATGTTGTTATGTTGTGCTTTCGCCAGCTCTCTTTGGTTTAAAGATTGTATTCTATCACATTATGTGGTTTCTCTTCTTTCTCTGTACTTTTCTTTGTCATGTTGCATGCAAAATTGTGAACGTTTTAGCATGGGAATTTTTTTGATGGGATCTCTTCCTTACTTTTGTCTTCAAATCCTTTCTTTTTCATATTTGCACATATGGTTGCATTTTCCAGCACTTAGACACTTTGGTATGTTTTTCTGTTAATTGATACTGTCGCTCCGTCAGTAGAGCGAAAGGCCAAAAAGGAGTAAAAATAGGTAAATATGGCTAAGTATGGAAAAAGAAGTCAAAACATAGTCAGAACTGCAAGCGCTCCACTCCTGGAGCAAACCCTCAAAGCGCTCCATCTATGGAGCGAAGGCAAAACAAAGTAAAACAAGTTAAAACGTTAGTGCAAAAGATAACTCCCAAGAAAGTCAACATATGGTCAAAGCGCTCCACTAGTGGAGCGCCTATCCCAAGCGCTCCACCAGTGGAGCGAAGGGCCAACAAGGCATAGAGATAATAAAAGGCACTAAGGGTGCAGTAAGAAAAGTCAAAGCGATCAAAAAACAAAGCGCTCCACTAAGTGGAGCGCCTCTCCAAAGCGCTCCACTAGTGGAGCGAATTTCAAGCAAAGGCATTAAGAGAAGACAAGGCAAAGGAAAGTCAATTTGGTCAAAGTGCTGAGCACTCCACTAGTGGAGCGAACTTTCCAAGCGCTCCACTAGTGGAGCGAACTTCTCAAACGGTGACTAAGAAAAGTATGCTAAAGTTAGAATGGTCAGGGCCATAAGAGCTTAGAAAAGGGTAAACTTGGTTAAATTTTTCAGCAAAGGAGTCAAAGAAAGTCAAACACGTGAGCGCTCCACTAGTGGAGTGATTTCCCCGAGCGCTCCACCAGTGGCACGAAGGCGAAACTAAGAGCAAAATAGAGTCAATGACCTGGTCAAGGAACCAAGCGCTCCACCAATGGAGCGAAGGTTCCAAGTGCTCCACTAGTGAAGCGAAAGACCCAGTCGCTCCAATTATGGAGCAAAGTTCCTGGAAGACCTCAAATGCAGTGCAAACTGCCCAAAATCACCATGAGGCTGCCCAAAGCTGTCAACAACTACCATAAATCAACCATTGACCGTTCGAACCGACTCCTAGCTGCATTCTGAACTGTATGATCGTGATCGTTATCGGAACCTTCTGCCTTTAATAAACTGAGTTATCTGTAAGGCCGAATTGACTGTTTCAAGTCATTACTTGAACCTTTTGTCTTCAATGTTGAGTTATATATAAGGCTAAATCGACTGTTTCAAGTCATCGTCAGAGTCAAGTCTGCCTGTCACGGGAGTGGTTGGGCATTAATGTTTTAAGCGGCATATTTCTTCTATAAAAGCCGACTTCTTCTCTGTAACCAAGGATGGACAATCTCTGCTAGAGAAGCAGCTTTGTACTTTGAAATTTCCTTCAGAAATAAAGACTTCTGGTTTCGGTTTTGAGTTTTCTATCTCTGTGTATGACTTCTATTATGTAATTTCTATTAAAATTAGTCTCTCTGTTGCATAGTTTAATTCTATTTTCTGGATTTCGCTGTTAATAGAGGATTAATCCCTGGAATACTTGTTGGAGTTTATACAATTCTGAATATTTAATACTGATTTTTGTTAAAAGTCTATTGTTTTGATTGTTGTTGGTTCAAGTAGTTAGGTTGTCTATCGTGCTTCCTATCCATCACCCCGTATTTTTGGCTTTTAGCCATTTCCCATTCCTTTCAATCATTTCATTCCTTTCTAGTATCTTCCTAACCCTTATCTCAAAACCCCATTTTTATTTTCGGAACCAGCCCTACTAGAGATTGTCACGGAGGACATTCCTTTCCTTAAGACATTCAATGCTTGGTAGTGGGCCTAGGGCGCTGTAGACTTAGAAAATCTGTATCTAGGCCGGTTCGATTGCCAACAGTTTTTGGCACGCCCGGTGGGACGCAAACGTTCCACTGCAAAAATAGTATTAAGAAGTGATGTTCATCTTATTGCTGTTAAATCTGAACATCTGGTGACTCTGTTGAACTCGGATACCTCCAAGTCTCGAAGACCAGTCTAAAAAATCACGCCTTCATGCGTACGATATGGAGAGCTAGAAACACTGAAGAAGAAATCGAGTTCTACGAGCTTGACATTGACGCTTTGGGAGAACATCCTAGGGTGGTCAGGCCGAATAACCCGCTAGACGGGACATCTTCACAGGAAGCTATCATTGCTACACGGACTCCAACTCCCGACAACACAGCGACTAGCTTGCCCCCAAATCCACCAAATTCTCCGGATCATCAGTATACTCCGGCTCCACCGAACGTTCAACCAGGTGCTTCAAGTTTTTTGACCGTTTCGGCTCAGCAAGTTCTACCGACTCCGCCGCTCCATACCAATCTGCCACCCCAAATGGCACAGTCGACTCTGCCCAGCTTGTTCCCAACCTGGAATCATAAGGGACCACTTGCCCTGCAAGCTCAGCACCAAGTACCTATCGCAGCGCTCAAGGCTCTACCTACGTACGATGGTATGGGGAAGACGGTGCACGAGCATATCCAAGACATCGCGGGACTAGCGACAATTCATCAGATCACTGAAGAAGATGTCATGGTGAAGCTACTGGTTCTTTCACTAAGAGGTAAGCTCCTCTACTAGTACCGATCGCTCCCGGTCGGCACCATTACTTCATGGGATCAACTAGCAGAACAATTAATAAGGGGCTTCAATGAACAAGCTGACCCCTTCTCTTTGTTGCACCAATTCACGACTATCCAAAGGCACCCTCAAGAGGAGATAGCCGACTTCAATGTCAAGTTCACCCGAACCTGGCAGAGAGTCACTCCCGACCTTCGGCCCACCCTAGAGTAGGCAACGTTTTATTACCTGAGGGATTTTCATTCAGATATTAGCATGAGCATCCGACATGCTAATATCAATGCATTCCCTGGCTTGTACGAGCAAGCACAAAAGGCGAAAGTTGACTTGATAACTATCGGGAAGTTTCCTCCCAAGGTGACGATTCCAATCTACCCAAACTTCTCATAAAATACGTACTCGAGTGCATCCGCTCTACCTACATCCTAGATGTATCCTAGCCAACCATGGAATCCAACCCCTCAGTATCAAGCGGTACCCACTCCACAATTCCAAGCACCCACGTCGCCATATCAAGCTCCTGCCATCCCTCAGCTCCCAGCTCCTATCCAATATCCGGCATTACCTGCGTCGTTGGCACCATTGCCATCATCCGCGAGTCAGGCATTCGCTAATCAGACGATTGTAAATGAAGCTCAGGCCAAAGAATTGCAAGAGGTGAAGGCATACATGAAGATGATGGCGAATCAGATGACCGTCATGAGAAGGAGGCAGGATGACCAAGGCTTCCAGCAGAGAAGATTCCCTCCTCCCCCGATCACGAAAGAGCAAGCATCATCCGCTCACTGACATCCCGAAAGAAATTCAGTTGTGATGAGCAGCAGAGAGGCCAGTGTTTCGGATCCAGCATATTGGTGTACCACATGCAATGATCCGCACAACGAAGAAACCTGCATGGTGCACCTCAACTATATTTAGACATTGTCCGGTGGCGCTTACGAGCAAGTCAACATGATCAAGGAAGCTGGTCATAATTTTATGATGTCTTTCGCCGAGCAAGTCTCAGTCCTCACCAGAGCTGGGAAGAAGCCTATTGAGGCAGATCCGGCTCAGATGGAGCCATTGAAGGTACCAACGCCACCCAATCCATGGAACCAAAAGACCCAACCTCCGGCAAAATCTTCCAATCCAACAACAACCTTAGAGCAATCCGACTTGCTGAAGGACTACCTACCGCCTCGCACTAGAGAAAAGGTGCTCCAGCCTAAAGCTCCGACTTCTCAGTCGTAGGCCGAGACACAAGACCAGGCTAGGGAGAAACTCAAATATCCCTCGCTGACCAAGCGCCAACGGGTTGATGCCACACAATAGTGCCGAAAAACGTATGAATCTACAAAGGGAGCAGGAGAACCAAGCACTTCGACGTACAACATAGTCGAAGAAATGAAGAAGGCCCCAGCCAAGGTAAGCCTTTATGATGCTCTCCAACTCTCGGGTCAAGTCGACCTTTTGCAGGAGTCTCTCAAGTCCGCTAAGGACAAGGAGAGTAAGCCGACGCAGACGATGTTTGCATCACCGCTGACGACTTTGACCACAGGTAAGAATCGGCCCCCGCCATTCTACCTTTCCCTTCATATGGAAGGATGGATCGTGCATAACTACATGATCGACTCTAGCGCCACGACAACCATCATGCCCAAAGCAGTGTGTGAGATCATGGGCATGGAGTATACCCGAAGCAGTCCTGGAGTGCTACAGTTAGACGGTACTCCCATGAAGACGGTAGGAGTTATCAAGGATGTTCCCATCCAACTCCACAAGATGTCGTAGGTCACAATCATCCAAGAGATCGTGGTGGTCGACTTAGAGCCATACTTTAGTATGTGCCTCTCCCGAGAATTCACAGCTAAGTTGGGAGGCTATCTCTCCCTTGACTACTCGCACTTGGAGATCCCTTTCAAGGGGAACAAATTTAATCTCTTCAATGAGAAGCCTACCACTTTTCATGTTGAAAAACTTGAAGATGAGGAGAAAGGCTCGGTATCTGTCAACCTGATGACAGAAGAAATGCAAACGGTGGACCTGATGGAAGAATCTCTCGGCGAGCTCCGAGTCGAAGACGAGTTCTCTATGACTGATTTTAATGTTATCATCAAGACTGATTTGGGGTGCTATTCATTGACAAAGCCTGAAAAGGTTGAAGTAGAAGCACCCGAAGAGGAGCCCCCGATACCCGACCAGCTCTGGAAGTTGTACTTCGATGGTGCACGATGTAAGAATGACACAGGAGCTGGCATCGCTCTGATTCCCCATCAAGCGAATAGAAAAGTTATTCGTATAGGCTCACATGGAGCTATACGAATAACGCAACAGAGTATGAGGCTTTGTGCCTCGGACTCAAGAAAGCCAAAAAGCTCGACATTAAGCAGTTGTAGATATTCAGGGATTCCGAATTGATCTGCAACCAGGTTACTAGTAAGTGCATCTCCAAGCAGCACTATTTAAAGGCGTACCGCAACAAGGTGTGGGATTTGCTTGAATCCTTCACCGCACTAAACATCAAGTCCATTTCGCGAGAGCGAAACAAGCTTGCGGACATCTTAGCCTCCATCGACACACGGTTTTCACCGACGGATGATATGATGCATAAGCCGAAGACGGTGAGGCTGATCTACAGGCCTTTCATGCCTGATAAAAAACTCCACTGGCAGGTGTTCGACAATGACGAGCAACTTGTCAATTTCCTGGTAAATGAAGCATCCTCCATCGAAGAGCGGACCCTCAATGAGGAAGACCACGAGGGATTGATTCAGTTGAAAAATAACCACATCTCGAAGGGTCTGATCACGTTGGAAAGTCTCTTCGATCGGAACGATAGGTCTATCGACCACAAGATCAAAGTGGACCAGAAAGAGTTCGTGGACCTGGAGTTAGACCTAGGAAAAGTTATTAAGGTAGGGGTCGACTGCACAGCCTAAGAGCTTTAGCAGATTCGCGCCCTATGCAAGGAGTACCCCGACATCATCGCTTGGTGTTACCAAGATCTAAGGGGGTACGATAAGAACATCATCCAGCACACCATCGAGCTGGAGGAAGGAGTCAGACCATTCAGGCAGAAGCAACGGCCCGTCAACCCAAAAATTGAGATGTTGATGAGGGTTGAGCTTCTAAAAATGCTTGAAGCAAAGATCATATACCCGATCAAGCATTCCTCCTGGGTGGCCAACCTTGTTCCAGTGCGAAAGAAGAACGACGACATCCGCTTGTGCATTGATTTCTAAAATCTCAACCAAGCATCGCTCAAGGACCACTACCCGCTACCTCAAATTGATCAAATCCTTCACGTGGTGGCGGGAGCACAGAGGTTCTCCTTGTTGGATGGTTTCTCCGGCTACAACCATATTTGGGTCAAGGATGAAGACCAGCACAAGACTGCGTTCACCACCAAGTGGGGAACCTTCGCCTACCAACGTATGCCCTTCGGCCTTTCAAACATCGAAGCAACTTTCCAAAGGGCGATGGACCTCACCTTTGGTGAATTGTTGAACCATGTCATCGTGATCTACTTGGATGACATGACAATCTTCTCCCACAAGAGGGAAGAACACGACCTACACTTACGACAAGTTTTTGAGAAATATCGGGAGTTCGGGGTCTCCATCAACCCCAAGAAATCAATCTTTGCAGTGAAGGAAGGAAAGCTACTCGGACACCTTATCTCTGAAAAGGGGTTAACTTTTGATCTTGCCCGAGCTGAAGCACTTCTCCGCCTTCCACTGCCAGCAAATAAGAAAGCCTTGTAGTCCTTTCTCGGACAAATAAACTTTGTCAGGAAGTTCATCGCCGACTTTGCCCAAGTAGTAAAGTCGATGGCCGAGCTCTTGAAGAAGGACGTCGAATTCAAGTGGACCGATGAAAGGAGGCAGGCTTTCCAAGAAATCAAGGAGTGGATCACTCAAGCTCCGGTCCTCGTCAATCCCGACTATTCAAGATATTTTATCTTATACGTCGTTGGGGAGCCAGAAAGCTACACATCTATTCTAACACAAAAGGGGGAAGATGGAGATGAGCGCCCGATAGCGTTCCTCAGCCAAATCATCCAACCGCACGAAGAAAAGTTTAATTTTATCGAAAGACAAGTGCATGCGATGATGAGGTCGCTCCAGAAGTTCCGACATTTCGTCTCTCAGAGCAAGACGATAGTGTACGTGATACACCCAGATGTTCAGAATTTCATCATCCAAGGTGAGCTTGGCAATAAGAGAGTCGGATGGATCACTAAGATCCAAGAGTTCGACATCGAAGTGCATCCCACCAAGTTGGTCCGAGGCAGAGCGCTCTGCCAGGATCTAGCTAAAAATGCCATGGCCGAAGCTGCGAACTCCGACTTGGATAGCCCTGCGCCCGATAACAATCTCGCCAATCTATCGGTTGACAGTCCAGATTGGACAGATGGTCTGGTTAAATACTTTGACATGGGCAGATGCCCTTCCCACTTCAACGCTTCGCAAAGAAGGAGATTTCGCCTGCAGGCTAGCAGGTATGTCCCGACGCCTAATGGACTATTTTATCAGAACATCGACGAAGTTCTCCTGAGATGTATCAGAGAGTCAGAGAAGGCGAAAATCTTGGAGGAGTTTCACTCCAGGATTTTGGGAGGACATTTTGTAGGCAGACCGATGGCGCTGAAGATCATCAAAGCGGGCTATTATTGGCCCACCCTTTTCTCCGACGCTTTCAAAGTCAGCTAGTGTTGTGACAGTTGCCAATGCTACTCGGGCGGAATGCATCACTTTCTCTCCACCCCATCCAAGTGGAATCCTCATTCCAACAGTGGGGTCTGGACTTTATCGGGATCATCAATCCCAACTCCTTCGTCGGCCACAAATACATTTTGACCGCCACAGACTACTTCACTCGGTGGTCAGAAGCAATTCTGACCAAGCAGGCTAACCAAGACGTGGTTATCTCCTTCCTTGAAGGACTGATCACTCGCTTCGGTGTACCTGAAGCCATCGTGTCTGATAACGGTTCTCCTTTCACCGGTGCAAAAATCTGCGATTTCGCAGTCAGGTATGGAATCTATTTGAAAACCTCATCTAACTATTACCCGTAGGGCAATGGATTGGCAGAGTCTACAAACAAGAACCTACTACGGATCTTGAAGAGGTCTCTGCAAAAGAATAAGTGAAGCTGGCATCTACTCTTGGACCAGTCACTTTGGGCTGACCACATTTCCATCAAGCGATCGATCAAGACATCGCCCTACTCACTGGTGTACGGGAAAGACACAGTCTTACCTACGCACATCGAGCTGCCCGCGTTGCAGTTACTTAAGTGGCTCGACAACGAAGAGGGCCAATTCAACCCGATGGATGCGAGGTTAGCTCAGTTGATGGAGTTGGAAGAGGAAATAGAGAAAGCTTACAAAGCCTTTGCCAAGCATGCTGAATCCACCAAGGGATGGTTCAGAAAAAAGACTTTCGATCGAACCTTCAGTGTCGGAGATTTGGTCTTAAAGTGGAATGAAAACAAGTCCAAGCCGGGGAACCACAAGAAGTTCGACGCCTTCTGGGAAGGCCCATTTCGAGTCTCCGACGTTAACCAGATCAACTCATTTATTCTGCAAGACATGGAGGGTTTCACTCTCCCGATTTCAGTGAACGACTTTCTTCTAAAAGCTTATCACCCACCGAGCTCCAAGGAAGATCGTTGATCCACCAGGTATTTCTCGTGTATATACTCTTTCAAAGTCTGTACAGTTCATTGTCACTCTAGTTTTTTGAGCGCAGCTAGAAAAAATGGATAAGGAAGAGGGAGTTCTCTGTCACTCCATTAGTGGAGCGACGACTTCCCAAAAAGAAAAATTTCCTAAGGGTAGCTTTTTGCTCCACTTGTGGAGCACTTTCGCAAAGCACTCCACCTAGGGAGCGCTTGTTGAAGAGGGAGAGCCTAAGAGAAAAAAATAAAAGAATGTTATTTATTCTAAGTTTAAAAGTGGCAAGCGCTCCATTAATGTAGTGCTTCACTAGTGGAGCGATAGCCCCGTTCGCTCCATCTGGGGAGCGAACATTCCCTTTCCCTCAAAAAAGTTAATTTTATTTCATAATAAGCCATCCTTTTGGGATGCGCCAAGTGTCGCGGAGAGATAAGTTAGTTTTCAAAAGCATGTTTTGAGCCCTAAAGTGCAGCGTTTTAAATGGGACCGTATGACTATCCAATCAAAACACTCTCGCTCCCTATCAGCTAAAAACGTGCCCCTCTAGAAGATTCGTACGAGCAACCCTCCCAACGAGCAGCACGCGCCCCAAGGAAGTGTCCTTGTTCGTCGCCGTTATTCATCATTTCCAAAAGCAACCACCCACACGTGGGTAATTAAAGGCGCACATTTGCATGCACGATATCTACCAGCATTAATTGTAGGTGCCCTGTAGTCAAGGTGGCGGATTAAAAGTTGGTGCTATAAGGTGGCGGGTTTATCAGAAAAATTTCAAGCCCTCGTAGCATTTCCAATTTCTCCACTGTCCTAGCGCCCTGCTTTCGTCCAGAGCCCCCCTCTGTTCAGAGTGTGAGTTGCATCGGTACATTCCGTAACCATGGGTAAAACAGATAAGGAGACTAAGGAGAAGGCGCCCAAGGAAAAGGTGGCACCTGTGGGAGAGTTCGGCTCGAAGAAGCCAAAGAAGCCGTGAAAACATGAGAGAAAGCCAGTACAGTTAACGGCTCCACAAAATAGTCTTTTTCGGTACCGAGATTGCTTGATGACACAAAGATATGGAGCAATTGCGCCAGGACATTGAGAAGGCATATAGGGAGGACCCGACTGGGAACCCATTGGCTGTTGTCTACCATTCACACATGTTCTTTTACATGTGCACACTTGTACATCATTGTTCAGAGTTTGTACAGGTTGTATCGCATTTTTATGATGCCCAGTCGAGAACGGTGCGAAACGCCAAGTCAGAGGCATTGTTCGCCATCACAACTGACGTTGTCCGAGATGCTTTCACCTGTGGAAGGAAGCACTCATCTGAGTTTATCCCGAGAAAAATCCACATTGATGAAGAGGGCGCCAGGTATCAGCCAATGCCGGAGATGTGCCATTTCGTAAGGGAGCAGCTGGGAGGTGCGGCATCATCTGACGAGTTGCCCCAGTTGTTGAAGCTCCTGGGAGAATTCACCCACCGTGATATCTACTCCATTCTGGCATGGATAATGGGCCTTGCCATGGACGAGGTGGTCCATGACTGGAAAATATCCATAGCGTAGTCCATATTCGAGAATGAAATCTATTTCCCATCCAAGGTGAGGCCAGGCGCTATCCCAGTTTTCTTTGACTGGGTGGAGTTCTTGGCGCGGCAGTTGCATGGAGCGTTGGCCTATGTTCAGACCCATAGAGCAGACCAGTTCAGACTCTGCTCCCTCTTGGTGTGGTACTTTTTTTGGCACTTGCACCAGAAGTTCCCTTACATCACGAAAAATCAGACAGATGAGGAGGGCAGAGTGTTACCAGTTTATCTCTAGACAAACAGCTTGTCCAGAGACGAATCATACTACGTCTTCAACCAGGTTTTCCTCGGGCCAGCACTGGAACTCATATATGGCCACTACGAGCGAGTTCCTGTGGAGTTGAAAGACAAGGTGATAGATGAGCGGATGGGTGATACGTTTCTACTCACCCAGGGCTTGGTTATCATGCTCTACAGGTTTACAGAAAAGCATTTTTTGTTACCCTATTATGCCACACCCTATCTTTTTTCCATGGAGATCGCCCGACAGCTCGACTACACTAATGAGGCATATGGGAAAGTTCAAGGAAGGAAAGTCATATGCTCTACGCCTTTTGAGTTTGGAGATGTCAAGGTAACACAGTGTGGCCAGAATGTGGTGCTTACAGTGACACTTTTCGACTACGGGCTGATTGAACTTCCCCACCGTTGGAGATGGGACCCACTTGGTATCATCCAGAGACACCTCGGAGTGAAATATTTTCATTTTTGCCCTCATCACGACATGGAGAGGCAGCGCAATAATCCACTGGACCTCGAGCTAGAGTGGCACATCGACGAAATGAAGCCCTTGCCACCTTGGCTGGATTTTTACACCATGGAGACCGAATATAACCCGACTGTCAATCCGGAGCAAAGGTTGTCCAGGGCTATTTTAGCGACAATGAAGGTCAGACATCCGCAGTGGTCAGAGGATAAAATCAAACAGTGGTGGATCATGAGGGTCCACAATGACAAAGCATCCTCGGACAACCCACTGGCGATTGATGATAAGTTCTCAAAGTTGTACGATGAGAACATAAATACTTACACCCCCCCCTTTCCATTTCCCCCCCGGGGGGGCCCCGAGGGGGCCGCGACCCCAGGGGGAGGGCCGGGCTTTTTGGGAGGGGGCCCCCCCCCCCAAGAGCCCCTAAATGGCCCCCCTGCCCCCCCCCCCCCCCTTTGGCCCCCCCCCCCCCCCCTTGTAGGAATAACTCCCCCCCCCGGGGGGGGGGGGGGGGGTTGGGGGCCGGTGGCGACGCAGGTTGAGGAGCAAAGGGATGAAGACGTAGAGCTCATCAACATGGATGCGCCAGATACGGAGGAGAAAGGAGAAGCAGAAGCGCAACGCCCATCTTCCTCGGCTCCCTTGATCACGGAGCCCAAAGGTACGCACTCATCTCCTCCTCCTTCTTCCCCCTCTACATTGTTAATTTTCGTAGCCCCGATGCTTGTTTGCTCAGTCCCTAAAATACCTGTTACAGTGTTAGTTTCAGTGGCCCCTGTATCAAGTACACCTTCATTGCCCCGATCCACATTTCCCAATATTTCAAATTTCTCGGCATTATCTGTGCCATTATCTACGTCATTTTCTGTACCTACATCTGTAACGTTCGAGTCCTTCGCGGGAAACCCTAATGCTTTTTCCATCTCTACATCAGTTAGCCTTCCTTTTTCTGTAGCAGAAGACCCCATTGAAGATGTCTCCACTACCGCAGAAGTAAATCCTTTTTCCGTGTCACCTCCTCTTGCCATGTCTTCAAAGTCCACTGGTTTCTCAATGCCCAAGCCGACTATTTATGCGGTAGCGGTCCAGACCCAAGCGCCTCTGAGGGTTAGCGCAGTCGCTTCCCCTCCGGCTTCCCATGCACTATCCGAATTTGAGTCCCATATTCCACTCATCCCCTTCACGCCAATCCTTGAAATAGGCATTCAAGAGTCCCTGGAGTCCGAGTTGGAAATGTCACACCAGCTTGTTGCCGCAGAAAGCATCCGCAAGGCGCGCCAGAGTTCATCGCGCTACCAAAGGGACCATAGAAAGAGAGCAGCACAGGCTCTGGCACAAACTCAGAAAGCTTCCATCATCAATCCAGAGACGATGGAGCTTCATACGATTGAGAAGATTCCAATCATCCAAAAGCCCTTGGGGGAAATGACCCCGGTTGATTACGCCTTCCACCATACTGTGGAAGATGTGGCCAGAATGAACACAACACAAAGGATGGGCGATGTCCAAGTTGGCATGGGCTCCATTTACGCTCACAGTGAGTATTAAAAGGACCGCTTTTTCAAAGCGCAGTCCAAAAACGATGAGCTCGAAGAGGCCTTAGCAGCGGCAAGAAGGTAGATTGAGGTGTTGGAGTCTAAGTCAAAGAAATAGGTTGAGACGCTGGAGTTTGAAGTTGCGCAGTTGAAGCAGAAAGTGTTGTCGCTTGAGGCGGAAAATGATGAAATGTCCAAGCTGTGCGATCGCCATATGAAGTCATGTGCCGAGGCGAATCAGGAGATCCAGGCGCTCACTGTCCAAAACAATGAGTTGCAGGCTAAGTTATCAGAAAGAACGGAGCAGCCTGTTCTATTCTCTAAGGAGCGCCTCAAAGAGATGCGTCTACAGTTCCTGGGAGAGTTCTCGGTGAGAGCGGAAAAGGGAGTTACAGTCTGGACATTCTTTAGAGAAGCGCACGAGGCAATTGTTGTTGGCAGCCCAATCCTGGAATCCACTCAAGCAGACGTCAATTATTGGTTGGACTTAGCCACGTAGCTCAGAAAAATTGAAGATGTGCCTGTTCGCCTTACCCCTATGAGCGATCTGGCTCGGTCATGGGTGACGACAAAAAGCAACTCTGCACTACTTCACAAAGGTTGAGCTGGCCAAAAAAGCTCGCCTGCTCTCGGACTCCCTTATGCAAGAAAGAGACATTTTCGCTGAGATATTTCAATACCTTGGCTAAAATCGGTGTTCCTAGCTTCACTGACCTTGAAGGACCCATTCCATCAGTTGAGGAGTTAGAGCCTATGTGGGCAACATTCGTTGATAGCGCCTCGGACATTGACGCTTGGGAAGTCCCGACTCCTGATGCACAGGTGATTCTTTTCATGGCCAAATACGCCCAGATCGAATCTTGTTTATAGGAGTTCGGGGCAGAACGCTGGAATTTGCTGATGTTGAATGCATTGAGACATACCGTTGCCTTATCCAAGAGCTTTAGAAGCAGTCAACTTTCTCTTTGGAATGTTGGGTCGATGCCTCCGTAGTATACAAGCATGTTTTTAAGAAGTCTTTGGACCAATATCTCCCCCAACCACCCAAACAGAATGAGGAAAAGGAAATGGAAAGTGAGCCGGATTCAAAGGCGCAAGGGACAAAAGAGCAAGGAGAAGAGACGGAGGAAGAATCAGGGGATGGAGGAGAAGAAGAGAAAGAGCCTAGCACCAGTGAAGAAAAATTAGAGGAGCAGTCCGAAGACTCTGAGAGTGAGGAGGACTCTGCTGCCCAAGGATAAGGTCTGGGATCTTCACATTGAGGCAGGCTCAATGCCCCGCGAGCCGCCAGATGTGTTGCCAATTTTGCCACACTTTGTTAAAATTCCTATTGTATAAGTTTTTGAGACCAACCATTGTAAAACTTCTCTTTTTCCACAAAATGGTTAAGATGTTGTTATGTTGTTGTGCTTTCGCCAGCTCTCTTTGGTTTAAAGATTGTATTCTGTTACATTATGTGGTTTCTCTTCTTTCTCTGTACTTTTCTCTATCATGTTGCATGCAAAATTGTGAACGTTTTAGCATGGGCATTTTTTTGATGGGATCTCTTCCTTACTTTTGTCTTCAAATCCTTTCTTTTTCATATCTGCACATATGGTTGCATTTTCCAGCACTTAGGCACTTTGGTATGTTTTTCTGTTAATTGATATTGTCGCTCCGTCAATAGAGCGGAAGGCCAAAAAAGAGTAAATATAGGTAAATATGGCTAAGTATGGAAAAAGAGGTCAAAACATAGTCATAACTGCAAGCGCTCCACTCCTGGAGCAAACCCTCAAAGCGCTCCATCTATGGAGCGAAGGCAAAACAAAGTAAAACAAGTTAAAACGTTGGTGCAAAAGACAACTCCCAAGAAAGTCAACATATGGTCAAAGGGCAAAGCGCTCCACTAGTGGAGCGCCTTTCCCAAGCGCTCCACCAGTGGAGCGAAGGGCCAGCAAGGCATAGAGATAATAAAAGGCACTAAGGGTGCAGTAAGAAAAGTCAAAATGGTCAAAAAACAAAGCGCTCCACTAAGTGGAGCGCCTCTCCAAAGCGCTCCACTAGTGGAGCGAATTTCAAGCAAAGGCATTAAGAGAAGACAAGGCAAAGGAAAGTCAATTTGGTCAAAGTGTCGAGCGCTCCACTAGTGGAGCGAACTTTCCAAGCGCTCCACTAGTGGAGCGAACTTCTCAAACGGTGACTAAGAAAAGTATGCTAAAGTTAGAATGGTCAGGGCCAAAAGAGCTTAGAAAAGGGCAAACTTGGTTAAGTTTTTCAGCAAAGGAGTCAAAGAAAGTCAAACACGTGAGCGCTCCACTAGTGGAGCAATTTCCCCTTCGCTCCACCAGTGGAGCGAAGGCGAAACTAAGAGCAAAAGAGAGTCAATGACCTGGTTAAGGAACCAAGCGCTCCACCAGTGGAGCGAAGGTTCCAAGCGCTCCACTAGTGGAGCGAAAGACCCAGTCGCTCCGGTTATGGAGCAAAGTTCCTGGCAGACCTCAAATGCAGTGCAAACTGCCCGAAATCACCATGAGGCTACCCGAAGCTGTCAGGGACTACCGTAAATCAACCATTGACCGTTTGAACCGACTCCAAGCTGCATTCTGAACCGTATGATCGTGATCATTACCGAAACCTTTTGCCTTTAATAAACTGAGTTATCTGTAAGGCCGAATTGACTGTTTCAAGTCATTACCGAAACCTTCTGTCTTCAATGTTGAGTTATCTGTAAGGCTAAATCGACTATTTCAAGTCATCGATGGAGTCAAGTCTGCCTGTCACGGGAGTGGTTGGGCATTAATGTTTAAAGGCAGATTTCTTCTATAAAAGTCGGCTTCTTCTCTGTAACCAAGGATGGACAATCTCTGCTAGAGAAGCAACTTTGTACTTTGAAATCTGCTTCCGAAATAAAGACTTCTGGTTCCGGTTTTGAGTTTTCTATCTCTGTGTATGACTTCTATTATGTAATTTCTATTAAAATTAGTCTCTCTATTGCACAGTTTAATTCTGTTTTCTGGATTTCGCTGTTAATAGAGGATTAATCCCTGGAATACTTGTTGGAGTTTATACAGTTCTGAAGATTTAATACTGATTTTTGTTAAAAGTCTATTGTTTTGATTGTTGTTGGTTCAAATAGTTAGGTTGTCTATCGTGCTTCCTATCCATCACCCCGTATTTCTGGCTTTTAGCCATTTCCCATTCCTTTTAGTCATTTCATCCCTTTCAGTATCTTCCTAACCCTTATCTCAAAACCCCATTTTTATTTTCGGAACCAGCCCTACTAGAGATTGTCACGGAGGAATTCCATTAATTCCTCCTTCGGGCATTCAATGCTTGGCAGCGGGCCTAGGGCACTGCAGACTTAGAAAATTTGTATCTAGGCCGGTTCAATTGCCAACAGGTATTTCACAGAAATATATAGAACAAAAGAAAAATATACCTAACATGGAAGAGACAGTAGCACAATAGTTGTTGCTACTGCAGAGGAACACGACCGTCAAAAGTGCTCTAATACCACTTGTGACGAACCTTCAATTAAAATCAAGCACATTTAAAACAATAATTGCAAAAATTAACATAAATGCGAGAAAAGAAATAACAAAGTGCTTGGGAAATATTGAATAGAAATGCAACAACTTTATTAATCAAGAGAATTTGATATCGCAGGCCTCTTCGAGGAGGCAACCTCCTTGGAAGCAAAGCTCTATTACAATTTGAGAAAAACACTTGATACATTTAATTTCTACCCTTGTCTTTATATAAACTCTTTATCTACCCTAACACTAATGCTCAAGGGGCAGTCCACATGCAAGTGAGAGACCCAGGCTAGTAACTACAAATAAAAGAAACAATTAAATATTTACTAATAAGTATCGGTTACATCATAGCGGCCCATGCGCACTAAGTAGAGAAATTACATAATGATTTTAGCATAGGATCCTAACACTTTGCCTCTTCTATTTGCCATCTAAAACCAAGCCTTTGAATTAAAGAACTCTCTATGCGATCTTCCTTAGCCATGATTGCATAATCACTCAATCACTAGGGTGTTTTTAAGGAACAGCAAATTATAAATCATTACCTAGTCCGTGCATTTACTACTTGCATCATAGATGACCTAATATGCAATGTACCTAGAGGCTAGCTGACATAGAAAACTGTACATTCAAATAGCAAGGAAAGGCCTGAAAGATACTCATAAAGCCATCATTCATTATCTATTAAAAGGAGATAGCACAGTCACCCAAAACTGCCCAAAATCCAGAAGCATTACCAGTTAAACCAAGCTCCATCTGGCTGAAGCATAAACAAGCATTCCCAGTCAAACCATACTCCATCTGGCTGAAGCATAAAGATGTCAAGCCAGGCAACCTTCTAAGAAGACTGAACTGATTCTTAACTCTTTGGTTCTTTGAGGGATGATATATTAATCCATTGGGTGCAGAACATCAGACTCAGTTTTGAGCTACTTGCATCCTTTTGAGGGTTATATCCTAATCTAGAGAGACCACAACCTACTCAAAGGCTCACATATCTCTGTAGCAGATATGCCCCTTGTCAGTGTTTTCCTTTTGCTTCCAATGAAACTATTAGAACGTAATGCCTAAGCCTTCTTTCATAGTTAGAAGCAGGCACCTAAACACATATTAGCTGCAAGGCTAATCCCATCAACGTTATCAATTTTTTATTTTTAATCCAACTAACAATCTTCTGCAAAATGCTTTCACCATGATGACTAAACAGCCATCAGGGTCCACTATCAAAGAATATCATTGTCAAGATCTTTCACAAGATCGAATAGACCATAGCTGCCTTCGTAATCACCCAAAGAAGATTCTAAAAATTGTAAACACTTTTGCAAAAGAACTTAGGTACCTTTCTAGGGAGTTAACTGCATTAATCTGGCCAAGAAAACTTCTAAAACCAACCTGGAAGACATACATGAATTGTGAAATAAATCTCAAAATGCTTGCTGATTCTGCATGGATTTCATCTCACAACAGCCACCAGTGCAAGTCCCATGATGAAACCCACAGGATCCAACTTCATTAGGATCATATATCAATTTCATGATGAATACCCACAGGATCCAACTTCATTAGGATCATATACCAATTTCACAATATCAACAGTAGAATTTAATCCACATTATGATCTAAATGTCAAATTTTTAATCTCCGACTACAAGACAAGTTTCTTCTAAATAGTTATGACCTTAAACATACAAGACAGATGCACCCTAGTGCTCAGGAAATGACAATGCCTCCTTATTTCACAATTTATCACTGATACACTAACATGTCAAATATATTTACTCTAAAGAAAACATAAACCTTATTACATCTTTAGTTTACATGGCTGTCAAAGAGGCACATATGCGCACATAACAAGCATATGTACCCACATTCCACTGAAGAAACAAATCCATGGTTCAAATGGTTCAGAGAGGAAATGAAATTTAAGATTTCTCGATACATTTCTCCTTCAATTCAATATATGCAACGGTTTTTATTACTAAAACCTCGTTTACAGGTAAATAATGTTACCTTAGAGAAATAAAGCATAAATCTCACTTACATGTTGCAGAAATGTAAGGCACAGTAAGGTAGAACCAACACAAAGATCAGGAGGCTGACCAATTCTTGTGTGTACTAATAAGAGCAGAAAGCAGTCCTGCACTTGCAAGGAGAAGCGGATTGGATAGAGATCCTTTACCATCACGAATATCGCTCAATGCCATCAAACCATCAGCAAAGTCTTGTATAATGGACACCAGCTTTAACACCTGCTTTTCATGCAACTGACCCATCTCTGCATTACGTTTGTCTGAAATCTTTGGTTCCGCAATGTCATTAGAACTTTTGGATGACAAAGCAATTTGCTTTTCCCTCAGAGCTAAGATTTGCAAGCTCTTCATGGCAATGCTTCCACAATAACCTATAAATTCAGACCAAGCACTGATCTTCTGCAACTTGGCAGCATACCGTTTGTCAATGAGACCGGCCTTGATCAGCCAAGTGAACTGCTCCACAAAGTAATAAATGCCCTCCCCTCCATAGGCCACAATCCCTAATCTTCCCTCTGTTGAATCCAAGGAAATTTGTCTAAGTGCATTGTAGTCCTGTATGAACTTGCCCAGTCTGAAGGCCTTTCTGCTGACGCCAACATTGACTTCAAAATCCTTGAGCCTTTTGGCCAGAAGGGCATCTTTGGAGACAACAGAGGATGCCAGGATCACCTTACTGGAATACCTCGCAATCTTGAGAAGCTTGTCAACTCCATCCCTCCTAGCTAAGTATGCCTCCAAATGTTCTGAAAAGTTTCTCTCTCTCTTAACAAGTCTATTGCTAGGGCCACTGCCTGTGCTGCCACTTTTAACTAATGCCCCTGCAGGGGCCTCTGCACTTGGAGAGGGCTTTTTCTGCCCTTCCATCTTTATCGGACCTCTCCAGTCACAAATCTACATATACCAGCATGATATTTTTTAACGAGCGGAGTCTTTAGCATTCTTAGTAATCTATAATCATGGGTGAAGACACGCACCTAAAAAATAAAATATCTCGCATAATATTTTCCCAAAAATTAAATCAAACATGATTTTTTTTCCCCTTTTCTTCTGGGTATTCAGAATGGAGCCCTGATCACCTAAAACTGAGATCAAACGTAATTTTTATTTTTATTTTCTGGGTATTCAAAATTCAACCCGATAACAATCAAAATCCTTTTTAATGAAATTCTTGATTCGATTGTAAGATTGGTTACATAAGGAATAAATCATAGAACTAAATCAGATAAAAGCTCTTTCGTATGTGTAAGACAAATCACATATGAATCCTAATTGAAACCAGAAAAAATAGGTGAAATTAATATTTCTATGAAACCCTTGATTTTTATTTATTTTTAATTATTGAAGGAATCTGACCTGTTAGCTGAGGTAACGAAACGAAGGCTTGAGTCCTCCTTCTCTTCCCAGAAATGCATTAGATTCTATAAGCATTTAGAACAATCCTTGACACCCCTGTATTCTTCTTGCTCTACTTGTCCAAAGCATTATATTCAAGTTCCTGAACTGCTACGACATAAACAGGGCCAAAGTCCAGAGACATGGAATAACGTAGGAAAAGGTATTCAGATGATGTCAGCACGCCAAATAAGGAAACTGAATTGCAACCATCTCTCAAGAGGAGACCAATTATGCGAACCCCTCAATAGACTCCAAGAACGCGGGAAGGGAATCAGGATCAAACTAATCCCATTGGCCAAAAGTGATGCATTTGTATGCAGACTGCCATTGTAGGTCCTCTATATTGTAGAAGGGAAAGTGAAAGAAACGTGTCCAAGTTACTTAGGATTTTCAGTTGTGATTTTGACGTGATTTTAATCTTTAAAAGAGGTGTTCTAGCATCCTCGTAGAAGTTTTTTTTTTAACTTTTAGGAGTTTATTATTTTATCATTAAAATTAATTTTCATAAATTTAATTTTTTATGTTAATTTTATTGTCATATATAATTTTTTCATGTATTCAATTTTACAATCAAAATGATAACATTTTTTTATGGACTAAGAACTTTCCATGATGAAAGTCATCTCCATATATATTCAAATCATATAATAAAGAGGTTAGCCTCCCTTCTTTCACACTACTGACTTCCTATTATGTCTACAAATATTGCGTAAGAGATAATTAAATTTTGCAAGAAGCAATGATAGGGTTTCAAACTTGAGCATGATTTTGAAATTTATTTTTAAAAAGTTTATTATTTTTCAAAGCATAAATTCTAAAAAATAATAGCAGGACAGAAGACAATTTCTTTAGCTTTGAAATAATTATTTCAACATTTTATAACCCTTTCAATGGTGATGAAGCTATCCAATATTTTTTGAAAAACAACTCTAAATAGTGTAAGAAAATGGACAATGAAGAAGTAAATGGTCTAATATTTCTAGATCCTTCTAACATGAGACACACTTGAAAGGTTTATGTATATATATATATATAATATATATATATATATATATATATATATATATATATATATATATATATATTTATTTTTTCTTATAAGAATCTTGCTTTAGAATACTAACTAAAGGAATGGTAAGACCTTGTGGAGGGTTTGTTGTGACCAAATATTTTTCTAAAGGAAATCATTGAAGGTAGTAAATTTTATTGCTCTAAATCTTCATATTCCAATGAACATTCATCATCTTTTGATAAATCAACACACCATTTCCTGTAAAAATAAGTAAATAAAAATCTTGAAGCATTGTTCCTATTCGGACACCCTAGCCGGTATGTTATTGAATTGTTATCTAGACTACCCAAGTTCAAATCACGAGGAGGGAGGTCCCTGCTATACCTTAGAGGAGTGTGGCCCCCAAATGTACCACTCTTTTGTGAGAAATCTCATGAGGAGGGAGGTCCTTGTTATACCTTAGAGGAGTGTGGCCCCCAAATGTACCACTCGGCTGAGCAGTCTCCTCCCAACCATGACCCCACCTAAAGTTCAGATTTATACTTATCAATAGGGAATTGAACACAAAGTCACCACACACCCACCCCTTCACACACTCGTCCACGCTGTGGTTTGAACCTTGGACCTCTTGAAGAAGAGTCAAAGCCTAAACCGTTGCGCTACACCCCTAGGTGCACCACCCGTTGTGCTTAGTCTTACTTAAATAAAAAAGTTGAAACATTTTTTTAATCCTATATGTTATTTGTTTAAGTTCCCATTCAACCAAGTTACTAATAAAAATCAATTATCTAAATGTTTTTTTTTACTTACTAATCTCTAACCTTTGAATGTTTACAAGCTAAACATGCCTCAACCAAATGGTTGTAGTTTTGGATAAAAGATAAAATATTTTACCTTTGGACCTTTATATCTAAGTCAAATGATTGCTATTTTGAATAAGAGATAAGAAGATAAAGTTTCAACCAAATACTAGACTAAAATTTTACATAATCCCTTTCATTAACTAACTATCTAATATCTTATATATTATGGTTATTAAAATGTTTAAATTACGGTATCAAAGTTTTTAATTGGTTCAAACAAATTAAATTTATAATCTTAAATAATTATAATTATAATTATTTTTTATTTAATTAATGTGAGAAACCCATACGACCAACGTATAGGGTTGGGCAGGCTCCCCCAACCATAACCCCAAAGCCGAGAGTTATTGGAAGGAAATATCTTTCGGGTTACTCTATAACCGTAACAATGAATTCAGATCCAGCAATGTACACGATAATAATCAATTAACAAGAATTAAATAACAAGAAATATGCAGCAGAATTGAGATTGGAAATAAGTGAACGGATCGCCACTTAAGGTGGGCTCACCATGTGCGAGGAACGTAAAGGATAAATTGAGAATATAAAAAGTGATCCTCAAATCCTACACTTGGAACTATCTAAATATGAAAAAAATGAATTTAAATTTTAACAAATATTATGGCCGACTGCTCATAATATTTGTATTGTAACATGACTCCCCTCCTCGGAAAGCTTTGTCCTCAAAGCTGGAAATGTCTGGAAAATACTTTCAGGTTCCCATGTGGCATCCTCCTCTGGTAGGTCTTGCCATTTGATGAGAAATTCTTGAATCTGGCGCGACCTTAGTCTTCGTGTTCTGTGTTGTAAGATTTCCTCAGGTTGGAGATGTATGCGTCCTTCCTCATCAAGTACTGGTAATTCTGATTGACTCTGCACTTTCTGACCAATTACTTTTTTGAGACACGAAACATGAAATACCGGGTGTATTCGGGATGATGAGGGTAGCTCTAACTGATAGGCTACTTCTCCAATGCGACGCACAATTTCGTAAGGACCATAGAATCGCGGAGCCAACTTTTGACTGGTCTTTATCTTTAACGATGATTGTTTGTAGGGTTGCAACCTTAGGAAAACCTTGTCACCTACATTAAAAGTTCGCTCGGATCGGTGCAAGTCTTGTTGTTGTTTCATGCAATTTTGTGCTTGGAATAAATTCTCTTTGAGGATGGTGAGTGTAGACTGCCTTTGTTGAAACCAATCATCCACTTTGGCTACTTTGGATGATCCAGGTACGTAATCCGCTACTATTGGAGGCTTGGTTCCATATAATGCTTCAAAGGGGGACATCTTAATTGAGTAATGGTAGGAAGTGTTGTACCACCATTCTGCCAATGCTAGCCATTTGCTCCATTGATATTGTTTATCTTGAACGAAACATCGTAAGTACGTACCCAAACATTTGTTAACTACTTATGTTTGACCATCTGTTTGTGGATGGTAAGCTGAAGACATGTTCAATTTGGTACCACTAAGTCGAAATAACTCCCGCCAAAAGTTACTAGTGAAGATGGGGTCTCTATCACTTACAATATTTTTTGGCATACCATGTAGTTTGAAGATTGAATCCATAAATACTTTTGCCACTTTGCTTGCGGAAAATGGATGTTGTAAAGCCTGAAAATGAGCATATTTGGATAACCGATCTACTACTACAAAGATTATTGTCATGCCTTCTGATTTAGGAAGACCTTCAATAAAATCCATGGATATATGTTCCCACTGACGCTCAGGGATGGGTAATGGTTGTAACAACCCTGGTGATTTGATTGTTTCTCCTTTATTACGCTGGCAAATTTTGCATTCTGCTACCCATTGTTTGACTTCTGCTTTTAATCCTTTCCAACAAAATGATTGTTTGACCCTTAAATATGTCTTCAAAAATCTTGAATGTCCCGTTGATGGAGAAGCGTGTGATTCGTCGAGGATCTTTGATTTGAGTTCTGAATTTTGTGGAATGTAAATGCGGTTCTTCTTCCGGAGGATTTTATCTTCATAAGAGAATAAAGGGTTTTTAGAGGACCCTATAGATAATTCCTGAATTATCTGAGCGGTTTCGCTATTGGATAACCATTCATCTTGTAATTGATTCACCCATTGGGAGCAAGGACCCGAAATAGCGTTGATGACTACTTCATCTTCATATTTCCTGGATAACGCATCAGCGGCTACATTTTCCTTCCCTTTCTTATATTCGATAACAAAATCATAACCCAATAGTTTGGTTAACCACTTATTTTGTTCCGGATAGGAAAACCTTTGCTCAAGAAAATGTTTGAGACTACTATGATCTGTTCTTATGATGAAGCGGCTATTGATTAGGTAGTGTCTCCATTTTTCTACCGCATGAAGAATTGCCAACATTTCTTTTTCGTATGTTGATCTTCCCAAAATTTTTCCCGATAGTTGTTTACTTTCGAATGCCAATGGATGACCTTCCTGCATTAATATAGCCCCAATTCCTGTGCCTGACGCATCACATTCGATAATAAATGGTTTGTGAAAATTTGGAGTTGCTAAAACTGGAGTTGTACACATGGCCTCCTTAAGAGTATTGAAGGCTTGAGTGGCCTCTTCTGACCAATGAAAAGCATCTTTCTTTGTGAGTGCTGTGAGAGGTGCTGCAATCTTACCATAATTTCGTACAAACTTGCGATAGTAGCCTGTGAGACCCAAAAAACCACGGAGTTTCTTGATGGTTTTAGGTAAAGGCCATTCTTGAATTGCCTTAATCTTATTGGGATCAACTTTGACGCCCTCGTGTGAAACTATATGACCAAGATACTCAACTTCTTGGACACCAAATGAACATTTGGAACGTTTGACAAATAACTTTTCTCTGTGTAAAATGTGAAGGGCCTTATCCACATGATGTAAATGATCCTTCCATGTTTTGCTATAGATGAGAATGTCATCAAAGAAAACTAACACAAACTTACGGAGGAGTGGACGAAACACTTGGTTCATGAGACTTTGGAATGTGGATGGTGCATTGGTGAGACCAAACGGCATGACCAAAAATTCGTAATGACCTTCATGAGTACGAAAAGCAGTTTTGGGGATATCTTCCTCTCTGACACGAATCTGGTGAAATCCTGAGCGAAGGTCTAATTTTGTAAAAAAATTTGCACCATGCAACTCGTCTAGTAGGTCATCTATGACAGGGATAGGAAATTTGTCCTTGATAGTGAGTTTATTGAGGGAACGAAAATCAGGACACATACGCCACGAGTTATCTTTTCGTCTGGCCAAAACTACAGGTGAGGAATAAGGGCTAGTGCTGTGACGAATGACTCCATGATCTAGCAAATCCTGAACAATCTGCTCGATTTCTATCTTTTGTGGTTGAGGATAGCGATAAGGACGACTGTTAGGTGGAACACTCCCTGGAATCAAATGGATGGCATGGTCATGAGATCGTTTAGGTGGTAATCCTTTAGGTTCTTGGAAAACCTCGTCGTAATTTGCGACGATGCCTCGTAAATCTGGAGCAGTAATATCCGAAGTTGCTCGAGATTGTTTTTCCAAACAATTAATTTGAGCTATGAATCCATATCCACCCTTTTTTAACATCTTCTCCATACTATGCGAGCTCACCATCTGTGATGGAGGAGTAGTAATGCCTTGTAAGCGAATGACACGTCCGTTTTCCTTCCATTCCACAAATAATTTTTTGAAATTGAAGCTAACCGTGTCTAGTGTTTCCAACCATTCAACTCCCAAAATGACATCAGAGTTCCCTAAATTCATTACGAAAAGAGATCCATACCAGGTATAAGTTCCCATTTGAATGGAAACTTTAGATGTTCTCCCAACACATTGAGCGTTCACCCCGTTGGCTACTAGAACCTGGAATTTGTCCTTGTTGGAAGAGTTAATGAATAAGTTCAAAGCTTTTGTTGTTTTGATGTCGATAAAATTGTGGGTACTACCGAAATCAATTAGCACATTCACCTTTTTCTGACGGAGAAATCTCGGGACCTTGATGGTATGGTGGGTTGTTAACCCCATGAGGGCATGCACGGAGATAGCCATTGTATCCTCTTCCTTCTCTTCTAGAGTACTTGGTAGTTCTTCTTGCATAGGTTCATCTTGGTGGTAAGCTTCTTCCTCTTCTCCTTCATATTGATCGCATTCAATATGAAAGTTTTGTTTTTGGGCACATGCTTGTTCCCTGGGATGATGATTGCGACATTTATAGCAAAAGTATCTTGATGGTTGATCATTTCTGCGAAAGGAATTGTTGCGATACGAAGGACGATCTGTAAGTTTCACGTCGTGCATATAACTGAATTCTCTTCTCAGCCAGCTTGGCTATTCTTATGCAATCGTTCAGCGAGGTTGGATTTTGAATGTCCACCTCAACCCTAATATTTTCTTTCAATCCATTGCAAAAAGCTCCTACCACTGTGTCGGGGCTGAGGTCTAATGTATACGGTAGTAAACTGGTGAATTCCGAGACGAACTCACTAACCGACCCTTCTTGTTTAAGAGATAACAGTCTTACTGTGTATGACGATGTAGCTCCTTCATCAAATCTTTCTAAAAAATAGGTAGTGAATTTTTTCCAGTTAATAGTAGCTCCTTTCTCGCGCTTAAGCCATACGAACCATTGGTAGGCCTCAGTGCCTAATTTTGATGCAACGAAAGGGACTTTATCAAAATCCCTAATTTGGTACAAGTCTAGAATGCCTTCCATTTTGGCTATCCAACCACGAGGATCATGACCCTCAAAAGTGGGCATATCAATGCATGGAAAATTATTAGGGCCTCTCGGTTGGTGATAACCCATATCCCTATCCTGATCTTGGTTATATCTCTGTCTATGAAAGCGATTCCCGTAATTATCCCGATTGCCTCTTTGCTGCTCCCAATCTTCATCTTGGTCGTCATGTTCTTCATTCCTTTGTTCATGGGAGTGATTTTGGGAATTAGTATTGGGATTAGGTCGATTTTGTGTGCTCAACGGTTTAGTTAGATTGACATTAATTTGGCGCATACCATCTAGTAAGTGTCGAAGAGTTTCATCCGTGGTAATGGCCGAGTTGCTTGATTCTCCTTGTGTGACGTTTTCGTGAGTTGGGGGAGGGTTAGTAGCCATGGGGTCGACCAGTGGATGATTCGGATTATAACTGCCAATTTTGAAAGGAGAAGGAGAATTTTTTGTACCTTGGCTTCGATGAGGTCTTCTTGCATTTTTATTGGGGGTCTCCGAGCTTGTTAGTCGACCGTCAGGTCCTTTGGTCCACTGTTTGGGCATGCACTAACCAAAATCTCCTGTATAAAAGTACTTGAGTTTCGAGTTCTACAAAAAATTTGTATTCCGCTTCAACTGTCGCTCCAACTGCGACGCGGATTTGATTTTGGGCGGCCTCTTTGATAGCAACTTTCAACAATTTTTTCAATTTGGATAATTTCAGCAATTTGGAGAGCAAGTTTCTAGCAACTTTTCCAACTGAACTGAGACTAACACAACCGAGGACTAAGGCTGACCGGACTGATACGACAGAGACAGCGAGGATCGAAGTCGGCTGACGCAGGGACGGACACGACAGCGAGGATCGAAGTTGGCTGACGCAGGGACTGACGTGACAACGAGGATCGAAGTCGGATTGACACGACAGAAACAACGAGGATCGAAGTCGGACTGACACGACAGAAACCTTAGAGTTGCCGGTAATTTTAAATAAATTGCGATTTTTTGATTGGTTGACGACGTCGGGAGGGAGTGCAAAGTTGTTTTCGCCGGATTGTGGAGGGATTGGGTGACAGAACAATTTCGGACAAGCATTTTAATTTCCGTGGTGGAACCACAGCTGCCGGTGAACGCCTCAAGCCTACAGTGTTGTGGCCAACGAAAAAAAAAAAGACAATATTATATTGCAAATTTTAACCCAACATATGACCACAAGGAAAAAAGCGTATATAGGCGCTGAAATCAAGTGGAAGGAAAAAATACTCATTGCTCAGATAAGGACTAGCTCTCATAGGCTTAGATGTGAAACAAGGAGATGGACAACGCCCAAAGAACAATGGGAAGAAAGGATATGTACTCTATGCAACACAGGGGCAGTAGAGACAGAGGAACACTTCATCTATAAATGCCCAAGTTTTTCAGATATCCATGACAAATACAAAGAAACACTTGGGAACGAGTTTATTACAGATTTATTTGAAGACAATAAAATAAAAAAAGTTGGAGAATTGCTAACACAAATTAGTAGGAGAAGAAACAACCTTCTCAAAGATATTAAAGATCATATGATATGATTTGAGTAATTGTACTTCCATATTTGAGGTCCCATAGACCATATTTGGGTATCGCGGACGTAATTAAAATATTTCATTTCATTTCATTTCAAAGATTATTTTAAAGTTGGGATGAGATTCTTCTTAGCATTAACCAACAAGAGCATTTTTTTTCTTCTTTTTACTTTCCAACAAACTTTCATAACTCTAAAGTCCAAGATCCTAAGAACTAACCACTTTTGGTTACAATACAAAAATCAATTTTGCATTGGAGCCAAACCTCCTAAACTATATATTTGCAATGGTTATCCAAATTAGTCAAATGTTGGATTTGATCACCAACCTACCTAATGATGGCTTTTTAAGCTTTGATATTACCACAAATATCACATGATCCAATATAATATAGCCACAATACAATAAGGTCAAGATAATCATATGAGTAGAATAATATGAGTAAATTAATATGTAAAGAAAGGCTTATAATATATTAAATAACATTCGTTTCAATTTATTCTTGGACCAACTTGTGCAGAATTTGAATAGCTTTAAGATTAGTGGTCATATGCAAAAAACCGAGCAATATTGAGGGAGATACAACCCTGTGAAGTCAACCTTTTGGAAAAAGGGTAGTGACGATTTTTCAAATTGCAAAAAATGAAATTGCAAAGTGCAAAGGATTAGGGTTTTTTCCTGAAAAATATCTCATATTTTAGGAGCCATATCTTTGTGAAGCATTATCCAATTCAGCTGATCTTTGGACCAACTTGTGCAGATTTTGAATAGCTTAAAAATAAGTGATCATATACAAAAATCCAAGCAATATTGAGGGAGATACAACCCTGTGAAGTCAACCGTTTGGAACAAGGGCGGTGATAATTTTTCAAGTCTCAAAAAATGAAATTGCAATTATTTGCCAACTAGGGTTCGAACGATGGGAAGAGCAATGAAGGGCTAGCACTTTAGGGAGGTAAGGCATTCTATCTAGACAAATAATTTTTCAACTAAGTTCTTTTTTCCCTTTTTTATCTTAGAAATTGTGCATGAAAATTTTATAATGTTTTTATCAAATATTATATTTGTTATAGAACTTTCAGATAAATTTTATTAGATTTTGAGTTTTAGCTTCCTTTCCATGGATCGATTTATAGTTAAATCTTTAGAATCATCCCTTGTGGTAGAGGTTAGTGAGTACACCTCGTAGAGATCCTCATTGCTCCAAGATAGGGTAGTTTTTGGTAAATTTAATGGGTATTGGCCAGGGGCTTTAGCCTTGTGAAAATGGATTGATAGGAGTTGGAAGTCTCCATGAGTGATACTATCATTTCTTCCCAAAGGTTTCTTCCTAAAAATTTTTTGTTCTAGGGAAGAAAGAGAAAGAATCCTAAAAGGGGGTCCTTGGTTTATGAGAAGAGCATGGCTCTTTCTTACTCGTTGGTATGAAGGCTTTTCACTTGAAAATATAAATCTATCCCTAGTACTAGTCTAGGGTGAGGATGTTTGGATTTTCCATTGAATTTTGGGAAATAGATACATTCAAAGAAATAGGCAACACTCTAGGAGAATTTCTTGAGATTTAAGATACAACAAAAGATGGATTTTTGGCTATTTATGCTCGAATATTGGTCATGATTGATATAAGTAAAGCTTTACCAGAATCAATCATTCTTAAGTATGGGGATAAGATGTGGACCCAAACTATAGATTATGAAAACATATATTTTAGATGTATAATATATCATGAGGTGGGGCATATTGAGATACCATGCCCTAAGAAGAGCCTAGTAGAATTATTTGTAGAAAATTGTAAGAGAAATTTACAAATGGTTATGGATAAAGATGGTTTTTAACTTCCAAAAAATAGATCTAGAAAAATAAAAGAAAATGAACAGTGGAGACTAATAAGAAAGGATACTGAAAGAAATTCTAATTCTTTGGAGGCTTTAGCCTATGAAGAAAAAGTAGATCTAAACTTAGAGGACATTGGACAACAATTTCAACATATTAGCAAGGAAGTGTCTATTCAATATGATCCTAATTTAAGGAAGAACATTCTCGATGAACCCAAGGAATGTGTTTCATCAGATTTTGAAGACTCTCTTGAAGTACCATGCACCATTCAGAAGGAAATAATTGATAAATAAAATGCAGTTTTAGAAGGTAATACCTCTGCCATTAATAAGGAAATACCAGAAAATAAGCAGGATAAGTCAAAATATTCTATAATAGAGCTAGGAGAGGATAAATATGTTGAAAAATAAAATGGTGAAAGAATATTGAGGAATATAATAATAATATCTACTCTTGATATAGGCAAGGAAAAAAGAGGAAAACCCTCAAATTATCAAGCAAGATCCAAGGAAGCAAGAGCTAACATAGAGAAAGGAACACAAACTAAGTTGGTTGAACTTATCTTTACCAAACAATAAAATAATATTGGTAATACACAAGAGGGGCCAAAATCCCCTAATGAGACATGATTATCATCTCATGGAATATAAGGGGTGCTAATGCCCCCTCAAAGCATAGGTGTATTAGGGACCTATGTTTAAGTAATAAACCTGATATTCTCTGTATCTAGGAAACTAAAATGACAAAAGAAGAAGTTTCAAAATACTATGAAAGCAGTTTGAGCAAGATGTGAATGGGACACTATGGATTCTGAAGGAGCAAGAGGGGGAATTCTAACTTGTTGGAATCCTTATAGAACCTCTTGTGTAACCATTCATAAAACTAGGCATTGGATAGCCTCTTTAGTCACTCGCTACTTTGTTGATATTCACTTCATCCTTATCAATATGTATGGTCCTACAACTCAGTCAGATAGATTAGAATTATAGAGTGGGATTGAGGTCTTTATGAGAAGTAAAGACCAAGAAATCCGTTTCATGATCATTGGAGATTTTAATGCCATTACCAAGCTGAATGAAAAAATTGGAGGAATTAAGAAATTTATCCAAAGTATGAAATATTTCTCGACTTTTATTCAAAACAACAATCTATGGGAAGTTGAGTTTGAAGAAGATAACTATACTTGGACCAACAATAGGAGAGGCCATAACCTAATAACAAAAAAATTAGATCAATGCATTCTCTCAGATCATTGGCTAGATGAAGGAACTTGTGCAAAAATAAATATCTTAACAAGGGCTGGTTCAAATCACTGGTCAATAAGAGTTAAAATGGTGGTTAGTGAATTCAAAAAAAGATCATATTTTAAATATGAGTAGATGTGGGAAGACCATCCTCAATTTGTTGATATGATAGCTCAAACGTGGAATTTTTTAGGTTGTATGCTCTTCCAAACCAAATTAAAGCTATGACATCTAGATTAAAAGAATGAAATAAGAACACCTTTGGAAATATAGCTCATAGGATGATTATAGTACATAGATCTTCTTCTAGAATTGGTAGAATTAAATCAACAGAAGGGGGTTGGATTGAAGATAATTGTGAAATTAGAAAAGAGGCTAAGTTGTTTTCAAAATATTCTAGGTTGAGAGGAGACCGAAGTTCTTAATGATAAAATTCTTCAAGATGTTCCTTAAGTTATTACAAATGTAGACAATAGGAAACTAATGGAGCCTATTAATACGTTATCGTTAAGCACATCATTAATTCTTAATGAATTTGTCAATCCAGGGCAGTGTACAAGGCTATCTGTAGAAGGAGTGAACAGGGCTATAATTTAGGTCAATTGGGAGCAGCAAGTCTTATTGGTAGGACCGATTGTGTGGGGGGTTTTAGGTCATTTCTACCTCTAAATTGCATAAATTGAACTTTAATCTATTTGCAAAAATGAGAACTAATTGCTAATTGCAGAAATGAAACCCTAGTTACAGTTGCAAGAAAATCTAGCTAATTTGTAGAAATGAAAGTCTATTTACTCTTGCAATAATGAAAACTGAAATGAAGCACAGAAAACTAGGTCCTGTCAATGCTCTGTAATAGAAGGTTGTCAATCTTCTGTGCAGGGGTTGACAACAAAAACAACAATGCAAAAAAATTGCAGAAAACTGTAAATTGCTGGAAATGAAAACCTGCAGTAAATTGGAAAGTTGTTGGGAATGAAAATAATAACCAGATCTACTACTAATCATATCACAAAAACATTCTGAACAAGAATTAAACAACTAGGAATGTTAGTTGTGCAAAAGAATGAAATTGACAAGTTTACAACTTATTCTGCTGCAGCAAAATCAGAATAAAACCTGTCTGTTAGTCCTCCTCCTAGGTCTGGAAGTGGCCAACCTCATTTTCCAGAAGAAGGTATGAGTTCCTCTCTCTCTCTAAATCTTACTCACACTCAGACATAACAAAATAAATGGAAGAAACTACACTTTTTATTGCTTCAAAAAATCATTACAATATTGCTGCTAAAATCTGTTACAGGACTGAAGTTACTATTCTATTAGCTCTATTCCTTACTTCTTACTTGCTTGCTTCTTGCCTACTTAGCTCGACCAAAAATGGGAGCTATATTTTATAGATGCCTAAAATCTATTTACAAACAAAAAATATACTATTCCTATCCTACAGATCAATTCCTATTATGCTGCAACATTTCCTGGTTTTTATCCTAGAAGAGGATCAATTGATATTTTCCCATGAATGGTGGCTTTTGGATGGCAAGGACGACAAAGTCAGTTGGGGGATATTTTCCCTTAACCTTCTCAACCTTCTTTCCCTTTTTCCACCATCAAAAAATAGTCAAAAAGTCAAAAAGCACTTTCTGTTGTCAATCCGAAGATAACTGGCTCAATCCGAAGAAACTGCATTCTATCAATCCGAAGATGTCTGCTCAATCCGAAGCTCTTCGGATTGACTAACTGTGTGGTCTTCAGGTGATCTCAGCTACTTTTCTCAGGTGGGTTATCTCTCAGGAACTGATTGCAATAGCTTTTATCCTTCTCCATGTGTGAATTCCATGCCTTGCCATTCATTGGCAACTGGCTGGAATTTACACAACAAAACTAGTTTTTGTTGCACAGTAATAGTCTTCTTGCACCATTTGCTAAACTTAGATAAATAAATGCTTGAAAAACATCAAAACAAAACTAGTAAAGTGCTGCTATCAACCTAAGCATATTCCTCATTTAGCAAGCCATGACAAAATAACATAAAACTGTACAAAAAACTGTAAAAATCAGAATATAATATTCCTAACACATCAATCATGCAAACAATTAATACACAACATATTAGATCAACTTAACTAGCATATAAGATAATTCACAAGAGTTTTTAGGCAATTTCAATGTTCAAAACATACTATGATGGAGGCATTTCCAGGCCTCATCATTTTCCCCCAACTTATATTAATGCATGTCCTCATGCATTGTGTTGGGCTATGGAATCACATATATCCATATTCAAATTCCATGATCTATAGAACAATTTGGTGCCTATATAATATCCCCTGGTTTCCTGAAGGTTCCTGAGCCATTCTTCAAACTGATCATCTGGTTGGGAATCTTCTTCAAAATAGAAGGGAACTAGAGAAATGATGGTTGGAGGCCTAAATATGAGACCTACCCAGTGATGTTGCATAACCGTAATAATCTGTACCACCCCTTCTACTCTCCTTCTGGACCATTCCAGGTTGATGGGGGAGATAGGCTCCCTTTTCTGCAAAGATATGGAAAGTTCTGCCCATATGTTCCTGCAAATTGATAAGGCAGGAACAAAATTGGCAGCACAATAATCCTGGAATTTAGTCAAATAGTCCCTCAAGCTATTTAAGTACATTCTTTTAATGTCTGCCCTGTTCATCAAGTCAAAATGTTGTCTAGTAATAACTGGATGATTTGGTTGTACTACTCTGACTAACAACTCAGCTCTTAACTCAATCTCCTTATTTTGTGTCTTTTCCTGGTTCCAGTAAAGCTGATTCTGTAGGGTAGACATAAAAGCTCTTAATTGAACATCTCCTATGCAAATATGAGGGTGAAAATCTACCTCCTCTGGAATGAAAAAGTTGTGTAGAAATAGCTCACATAGCAGATTTTTTTGTTCTGTAGGACTGCTGAGGTAAGCTTCCAAAAACTCTTCAGCAGTTTCCAATTTATAGGGGAGACCTGAGCTAATCCTCATGACCTGCCATCTAAGATATCTTTCCTTCAGAATGAGACTATAAAACCTGGCAGGTCATCTAAATTGGACTAAAAATTCAGCAATGTGACATAGATCAGCCACCTATTCCTTTAATTTATTGATTTCTGTGTCCTTTTCCTCCAACTATTTTCCTACCAGTTTCAAATTTTCAACCTGTGTGGCAAGTTTCTCATATTTGATCACCCAATTAGCTATGTCTGTATTGTACTGCTCCAAGGATATAGTATTGGGTGGTCTGATTACAGGTTGGAATCTTGGCAATAGATCCACCTATACCCCTTTTTCCTCTACTTCTATAGGTTGGGAATCTGTCAACAGATCTACTTGTATCCCCTTTTCCTCTATCTCTACAGGTGGAGAATATGACAACAGATCTACTTGTACCCCTTTGTCTTCTACTTCTACTGTAGGAATAATAGTTTCAGAATTGGGCACAGAGATTTCATTCAAAGGAGTACTTACTTGATCATTCACATCTTGATGCTCAAAGCTCTCCTGTGCTGGTGTTATTTGTAGAAGCAACTGCTGTGACTCTCCACTGATACTTTTTCCTAGATTTTTGAGCAATTCTAGAGCATCTTCGGATTGAGAGGGTGTTGCTTCAGATTGAGAAGGCATTGCTTCAGAATGGGAGGGCACTGCTTTAGAATAAGCACCTGTATCTTTATTCAAAGGTTCAGATGCTTTAATCATGGGAAAATAATTACTTTCCTTAGACAATCCAAGCAATAATTGAACCAAATCCTCCTCATCATCTGATGCAGTTGACTGTTCTTCAAATTGTGACAGTCTGCTCTTCAGTTCCTCCACTTCCTATTGCAGCTCTTCAATTCTCTTTTCATGTTTTTCAATAATATCTTCTCTTTCTTCAATCCATTTTATTTGTGTTTTTATAACACTCTTGGCTGCTCTCAGTTGCTCTTTGATGTCCACCTCTTCCTCCTCTGATTCAGAAGTTGATGTAGACAAACTATCTTCAGTTTGTTGTTCAAAAATTATTTCATTTTCTGCTTGTTCTGCTTCAACCTCCTATTCATTCTCTGCTCCAACCTCCTGTTCAATTTTTGTTTCAACCTCTTGTTCCTGCTCAGGGAATTCTGGAAAGTTTTCCATGACTGTATCCAGAATTACAGTGGCCTACTGTATTGTAGCAACTTCAGAGTTATCTTGCCTAGTCTCTTCCTCAACCATTTGTTCAGGGAATCCTAAAAAATCTTTCATGGTTGTATCTACAATTACAGTGGCTTGTTGTATTTCTGTAACATCAGGACTTCCTTGTCTGGTTTCCTCCTCAACCATCTGTTCTTTCATTTCTTTTTGGTGGAGTCTTTTAGATCTCCTAGTTCCTGTTGTATATTTTTTCTTTCTATCCTATTTTCTTGTGGTAACAGGGGTTGTAGGAACAGTTTCAGGCTCTGGTGGGAGTTCTTCTTTTTCTCCTTCTATTTCTTCCTCTATTTGGCTGGGAATTTTACTCCCCTATTCTAACAGTTCAATAATATTTTTAGAAAAATGGACCTTTTTCTATTTTCCTTTTCTGCTACCAGTCCCAGATCCTCTCTTCTTTTGTTTTTGAGGTCGTGAGGTTGAAGGTTCTGAGGAAAGGTGCTATGTTTCTTCCTCTATAGTTATTTCCTCTTCTACAACAACATCTGTTTCCTCTTCTACAGCAGCATATGTTTCCTCCTCTCCTTCATCTTCTTCCCCAAAAACTACATCAGTTAAGGTAGAGTAAAACCTATTAAAGCTTCTAGGGTTTCCCCTAAAATGATGTTGGCACACCAGTTTAATAAGACCATGGTGACGAGGGCTCCCTTTTCCCTCCTGATAATGTTTTGCCATGTTCTGTAGCTCTTGGTGTAGGTACAATGGAAAATTTACCCTAAATTTAGGTTGTTGCCTACCATGCCTAAGGTGATTTAAAATTCTGAAATGATGCCCTGACAAAACCACATACTGCCCCTCACAGGTTAAAAATTTGATGACCCATGTGGCTACTTCATCCTAGGGCTCTTGCAAGCTGGTCCTTTTTACCCCTTACACATCTTATTGTTTATCAAATATTCTGGCTTCCTATCATCTTCTTCCACAAACTGACTAACTACATTTGCTAATGCGTTTTTGCCACTTTTAGAAATTTGAAGACCTTGCAATGGAAGTTCAGTAATTTGACTCAAAACTTCAGGGGTTACCTTAATTGTCATGTCGTTGATGTGTGCCCGGTTATTTCTGAACGTCTGAGCAAATATGGCAGCCAAATCTTCAGAGCATCCATTAAATTTGTCCAAGAAAGGCATAAGCCCTCCATCTTCAAAAATCTGCAACACTTCTAGATTTTCCCGAAGGAGAGTAGTATCTGTTGGCTCCATTTTTGTTTTTCACCCCATTGTTTTATTCTACTATTTTTGCACTGAGAATGCTTCTCACTTCTGCTGCCACACTCGTCTATTGGTTTCTGCAAAAATAAGGTTTTTCTTTTGGGTTGCAATGTCTCTGTTTTTCTTCGAAAAGAGCTTCAATTCTTGTACCTCACCTCGTAATCATTTTGCTTTAGCAAATATGTCTTCGAAAGGAAAGGTGGCACGCCTTTCTATTTCTACTCTAGATACTTGGCCGATGATGATTGGATAGACGTCCTTGCCATCAGATCTTCCTTACTATTTTTAGCGCATCCGTCCGGCACGTGAATCTACCACATGCATGGTTATCAACAATGAACTGTGGTGGCATGCTATTGGTCGTTCTCCCATGGTTCTTGTACTTCCTCAATGGGTGCAAATATGAGATAGATTACACCATGCAAGCCAATGGACACGTGTCAATTATCACATGTAGTCAAAAACTCTGTTGACCGTGTCTTTTCTCCCTCCTCGGATGCCACGTGGAAATATTCTATCGACATCGTGTCTTTTTTGATTTTCACTTTTTTTTTATTTCGAAGATAAATGCTCAATCCGAATATTATTCCTCATTCCGAAGATTATGCTTCATTCCAAAGACAATTCTTCATTCCGAAGACAATTCTTCATTCTGAAGACAAACAAAATTTCAAAACATACTCCCATCAATCCGAAGACAAAAATTTTCAATCCGAAGACAAAGCTGGCACTGTCATTCTTAATCCGAAGAAAAAGTTGGCGTTATCATTCCGAAGACAATTTTCAATCTGAAGATAAAACTAGCACTATCATTCCGAAGACAACTTTTCAATCCGAAGACAAAACTGGTGTTGTCATTCCAAAGACACAACAGACACTCATTCCGAAGATCAGGCAGAAACCAAAATTCTTCTTTTCTTAAAACATGTTTTGATTATGCCAACTCTTATGAACACCTTTATACTAATGGTTAATTGTCATATACTATATACCAAATATTTACAATGAGAAAAGTGCAAGAAATATATACCTGGTTAAAACAAGTTAATGCAAGTTTGGAAAGATGACTGCTTCTGTTGATGTTCTACTGAGGCTTTCTGCAACACTTCAAAACAAGTGCAGTTGGTGAATTTGTACAATGGTGATTCAGAATTTTCAAGGCTATGCATGCCAGAAAACTGATTTTCATGCATACCAATTCAGTAGCGCCTCAAAGAGGTTTTCACTACTGAATTATTCATTTTTCTCTCTTTTTTTCTCTTTATTTTTTTCTCTTTTGCCTTTTTTTTTTTACCTCTCATTTTCTCTTTTTTTTTTCTTTTTTATTCTATCCAGAATTCATCCCCAATAATTCACAATCAAGATTATTCTTCTTTTTATTTTCATTTTTTTATTTTTTTATTTTTCTATTTTCTTGAAACTCCATTATCATGCTGAATCTGTTGAAATTGAGGTGGAAGAGGGAATATCTTCCACCAGTTGTGCATCCAAGCTATCAAGTTGTTGCAAGAACTCCTCTTTAGTCAGAGGTGTATGGTACACCCGAAGGCGATGTCCATTCACTACCAACTTTCTCCTTGACTCATCAATGGGAGAGAGACGAGCTGCTCCATTGTCAAATACCTCTTCAATCTGGTAAGGTCCAAGCCATCTAGTCCTCAGCTTTCTATGGAAGTCCTCATAGCGAGAATCAAACAACAAAGCCCAATCTCCTTGCTAAAATTTCTTCTGTTGAAGGTGATTGTCATGCCACAACTTCCTCTGCTCCTGAATTACTTCAGTTTGGTGTAGAGCATCCAACCGAAGTTCATCCAATGCATTCAACTACAAAATCCTATCCGTCTGTACCTATGACAATTCAATCCCAACTTCCAAAGTAGTACGTAATGTTAGTAGCTCAAATTCAATAGGCAAGAGGGGATTTTTACCAAAAACAAGTTCATAAGGTGTGAATCCAGTAGTGGATTTCCAAGTAGTATTATAAGCCCAAACTACTTCAGGTAATTTATCTAGCCAGTTTCTCCTATGAAAAGCTACTATTTTTGTCAAGATCCATTCCAGTTCCCTATTTGTTACCTCAACCTGGCCATTTTCTTGTGGGTGGTAAGGTGATGATTTCCTATGTTTGATTTCATACAATTCTGTAAAAGCCTCAATGACTTTAGATGCAAATTGGGGTCCCTGGTCTATGGTGATAGACCGTGGAGCTCCAAATCTCTGAAAAATCTGAGTATACAAGAAATCAACGACCTTCTCTTCATGAGCATGTTTGAAAGCATGCACCTCTACCCACTTTGTCAGGTAATCAGTGCATACCAGAATATGCACCTTTCCTTGAGAAGGTGGATCAATAGGTCCCATAAAATCAAGCCCCCACCTCTCAAATGGCTCTAAAACTATTTGAGGCTGTAGTGGCATCTCATTTGTATGAGTGGGTTTCCCCATTCTTTGGCATGCATCACAATGCTTGATGTACTTTTTCACATCCTTGTGAAGAGATGGCCAATAATATCTCATTCCTAAAATTTTTCTAATTGTGCTTTTTACAGAATAGTGTCCACCAGAGGGTTCATCATGACAAGCCCTAAGGACATCATATACCTCATCCTTTCGGATGCACCTACGCAACACATGGTCAGGACTGCACTTAAAAAGCATACCCTTAATCCATTCAAAGGAAGAACTCTGTTTGATCAATTGTTTTCTCTGTTTTGAAGTGAAATGTGGGGGAACTTTCCCTATGACCAAATAGTTGGCTATATCTGCAAACCAGGGTGATTGGATAGATATAGCAAATAATTTTTCATCAGGAAAAGTGTCCTCAACTAATTCCCCTTCCTCTGTGTTCTGCAACCTGGACAAGAAATCTGCTACAACATTAGCTTTTCCTGGTTTGTTGATTATTGTGATATCAAATTCCTGCAACAACAGTAACCAACGGATAATTCTTGCACTCACCATAGGCTTATTCATCAAATATTTAATGGTTGTGTGATCTGTGTGAATGAATATTTGATAACCTGTGATGTAATGCCTGAATTTGTTGATGGCATAAATCTTTGCCAATAATTCCTTCTCAGTTGTGGTATAATTTTTCTTAGCTCCTATCAAATTCTTGCTAGTGTAGTAGATGGCATAGTGTTCACCATTGTCAATTTGTCCTAATGTTGCTCCAATTGCAGTATTGGAAGCATCAGTCTATATGTGAAATGGTAATGTCCAATTAGGTCCTCTTAACACAGGTGGAGTTACTAATTTCTCTTTCAGAGCTTCAAATGATTCCTGACACCTTGCAGTCCAGGAGAATTCAGAATCTTTAGTCAATAGGGCAAACATGGGATTGGCTATTGTGCTAAAGCTGGGAATAAACCTACGGTAAAAACCAATGTGTCCTAGGAAGCTTCTGACATCAGTCCGAGTTTTAGGAGGAAGAAGATTCTTGATAATTTCCACCTTCTTTGGATCAACCTGGATCCCTTGAAGAGAGATGTGATGACCAAGAACTATTCCTTCCTCCATCATCATAAAAAATTTGTCTGGATTTAAGGATAACTGGTATGTTTCACAACGAGTTAAAACTTTGTTAAGGTGTTCCAATGTACAGTCAAAAGTCTGTCCACATACTGTGAAATCATCCATGTATATTTCAACACTGTTGGTAGTCAGATCAAAAAAATTGCTAAGACTGCTCGTTGAAATGTTGTTGGGGCATTACACAAACCAAAAGGTAAGACCCTATAGGCAAATGTTCCCCATGGACAAGTAAAGGTTGTTTTCTCTTGATCTTCAGGTGCAACCTGAATTTGATTATACCCACTAAATCCATCAAGAAAACAAAAGTATTTCTTTCCAACAAGGGTATCTAACACCTGATCTATGAAAGGTAATGGAAAATGGTCTTTGTATGTCACTTTGTTCAGCTCTCTATAGTCTACACATACTCTCATTTTTCCATTTTTCTTAGGAACTATAACCAATGGAGAGACCCACCGACTATCAGAAATTGGGTAAATGAATCCTACCTCCAGAAGTTTTTCAATTTCTTCTTTTACAATATCCCTCAAGGTAGGATTCAGTCTTCTCTGGGGCTATCTTACTGGCTTGACATCTTCAGTATAAATCCTGTGGGTGCATATATCAGGGTGAATCCCTGACATATCTTTGTAGTCCCAAGAAAAAGCATGGACATGCTTCTGCAAAACAACTGTCAGTTTTTCTTCCTCTTCCCTAGTAAGCCAGTTGTTAATGTTCAAAAATTTGTCTGGCTGGACTTCTATTTGTTTTGTATTTGGAAGGACTGAATTCACTTCTTCATACTTGGTGATTAGGGAGTTAAGAGGACAATGATGAGATGGGAGGAAATAAGAAGTTTCTGTTTCATTGATTTTTGATGGAAGCATATCCTGTATGGAACAGTGAGAAGGGAAGATCAGGTGATGGTGCCACCCATGTGGTAGTGAAACAGATGTTTCCTGTGATGGTATAGATGGCTTACCTTCAGAATTTTGATCCTCCTCACTCCCTAACAACTGATGGATATTTACTGCTTCCTCTTCTAACCCTTGTTCATGCAGAACATTCATTAGGATAGTTTCATTCTCTAAAGTTTCTATGTCATGGAGGTCTTCTGTGTGTTCCCTTACTACCAAGGTGGCTAGTGTGGAAATAATCTCTTCTGGTTCTTCATATGAGTCAGGAAACCATAACTGACCTAAAAAATTGTTGGAGGGTCTTGTAGGAGGATACAGAGAAATCTGTTTTAGATCAATACCATTTGAAATGGTCATTTTTCCAGATCTGCAGTCTATGAAGGCTGTTGCAGTTGCAAGCCAAGGTCTTCCCAGAATGATGGGATATCCATGTGCTGAATTTCTTGGCTGTAAAACCAAAAAATCTGCAGGGAATTCCCAAGAAGAGACTTCTATAGGGACATCTTCAATGATACCTTCAGGTTTTGCAACTGACCTATCAACCATTTCTAAAATTGTAAATGTGGGGCTGAGATGTTTGAGCTGTAATTGTTCCATTATATCCTTGGTCATGACATTTATTGCAGCTCCTAGATCTACTAAGACATTTGATATTGGTACTGAGCCTATGGTAACTATGATAACTGGACTCCCTGGGTCACTATACTTTGGAGGTACTAGTTTTCTTGACAAGAGATCAACTATCTTTCCTTCAACCTGAACAATTTTGGGAAATGCTTTCTTTTTTCTTCCTGCTCTTCTAATGCACAAATCTCGGACAGTACTTTTAATCATAGGTATATCCTTAATGGCTTGCAATAAGGGCAGTGATATAGTTAATTTTCTAAGTTCCTTGACCAGGTCTGACTCAAAATTTTTTGTTGTGGTATTGAATCTTTCAGGATATGGAATTATCCCTGATGAAGGTAATTTTTCTGCTTGTGGTTCTATTTTTTCTTCTTCTTTCTCTATTGTTGGTTTAACTCTAATTGGTTCCAAAGGTTCTTGCTTTTCATTTTCTTTGGTTTTAGTTGAAATAGGTTCAGGTACAACTTTTCCTGAATGAAGTTGGATGTTACTACAATCAAGAACATTTATTTCAGCATTTTCTTTAGCTTCAGCCACATAGACAGGGGATGCCTGTCTCATGTTGTTTGGATTAGTGACTGGTTGAGCTGGAAGTTGAGGTTGTTTCACCTGTTGCATTTGTTGATTTTGTTTCCCTTGAAAATTTTGATTTGGTGCAGGCAACAAATTCTGATTTTGTCCTTGAGTTCTTTGCTGCCTTGGATAGGACTGGTATTGTTGTCCCCATTGTTGTTGATTTTGCATCCAAGGTGGAGTGTTTTGATTTTGATTCCAGGGTGGAGTATTCTGATTCCAGGAAGGATTGCTCCAACCTGTTTGTGGGCATTCTTGTGAAGTCCACTGAGAATAATTCCAAGGCTTTTGGGGTGGATCTGACTGTCCCCAAGACATATTTCCATGGTTGTTTCCCCAATTTGTAGGAAAACGAGGGGTATTTTGATACTGTTGAAAGTTTCCCCCTTGTCTTGGTCCCACATAATTGAGTTCTTCTATTTGAAGTTCTAGGATAGTTTTTAGTTGTGGTAGCAGATGACATTTGTCAGTCAAATGTCCTTTTGAACAAATACTGCAGATGGCTGAAATGGATGTTTTGTTTAGAGGACATTCCTGTAAGGCATGTTTACTCCTGCATCTTGGGCAATAAATTGCCAGGGGTTCTATTGTTTTTGCCTTAGCAGACATTTCCCCTAGAGTTGTATTCAATTGCACCAAAATGTCAGTTTTAAAATTTGCAAATTCCTCTATTAGGTCCTTCACATCAGTGCCATTTGCACTTCTCTTTCTTCTTCTCTGCCTAGTGCGAGAATAATTTCTGTAGAGTTCCACAATCTCATCCATATTACGAGTACTTACATCCCCATTTCCCATTAAATCTAATACCTCTCTGGATTCATCTTGTAATCCCCTTAGAAAAATGGTTTTGCACAATTTTGGTTCTCCTAGTCCACACCTTCTTTGAACAAATACAAATCTATCAAGGTAATCTTCTAGAGTTTCATCATCCTCTTGTTTAATTCTGAACAACTCATATTTCCTATTCCTAACACGACAATATTCCTGATATTTGTCCAAAAACACAGTCTCCATTTCATCCCAGGTTCGGATAGAATTTGGCTCTAAACTCATGAACCAACGTAATGTTGAGTCCTTGAGTGTTGAGGGAAAAACCTTGAGTTTTTGATTATCATTGATATAATCATAGGTTTGACACACTACTTTGAATTCAAACAAAAACTGATCAGGATCTTCAGATACAACACCTCGGAAGGTTGGAAGCACTGAAGGTGAGATGGTTTTCATGGGAGAGTTTTGTGTTGGATTCAAATGGATAGGATATTCAAATGTTCTGGAAGGTTGGGGCATATCTTGATCATCATATTCATTATGGACACGACCATGTTGGCCATCCCCATCTAGATTACCTCTCTCTGCCATAGTTTCCTGTTCCTTAGGAACAATTAAACCTATCCAAATTTCCCTCTCAAGAGGTCCAAAATCCTCTTTTGATGATGAGTCTGGTGATTTTTCTTTCTCAGGATGTTCTAATGATGATGAAGCTGGTGATTTTTGTTTTAGTATTTCTGGTAGTTCAAACATAGGTGATTCACCCCTTAGGCGTGAAGATCTTCTTAATGGAACAAGCCAGGGATCACTTTGGATAATTCTGCCTTTTTCATCCCTAGGCCTACTCATTCATAGTTACTCCTGAATGACATAAATTATAGGTCAATAGTTGTTACTTAACCAACTGTTATATTCAGATTTTACCCTAAATTTTCATAGCTCAGCCTAATTAACAACTATTGGACTATTTTCACCTTCTAGCAACACTATTCCCTAGCAACGATGCCAAAATGATGCGTTGTCGTTAAGCACATCATTAATTCTTAATGAATTTGTCAATCCAGGGTAGTGTACAAGGCTATCTACGAAAGGAGTTGTTAGGACCCTCCTAACATATTGTAATTATAATTATCCGGGGTGCGTCTTTCCAATCGCACCCCATCCTTCATATTTATGGTGTATCACCATATTCATTTTAAAGCATCAAATACATTCATTTTATATATATTAATATTGCAGGTTTTCCTTCAATTTCAATGGCGATTCATACTATCAGCGATTTCTTCTTATTTAATTTTACATTCAAATATATAGCACTAGTATCTTCACATCTGGATCAGAGCTTCAGATTTCACCTGCCGCTGCCATAAATTTTTTTTATTTACAAAAGAAAAAAAAAATTCATCAAGCGATGCATTATTAAACGAAAACACGGCAAAGGATTATAATTGAAGGTTATAAAAAAATCATAAACGTCGGGAACGAAGATTATTCGGGAACAAAGATTGGACAAATAACGCCAGGAAAAAGGACGTCGGGCATGATTTGTCATCGACGTTAATACAGAGGAAGGGAATTAAAACTTCGACAACGTCAAGTTTTATATAATTTTCGTGAATTAATTTTTGTAGGGAATTATCCCACATAGCGGGTGCGGGAATTTTTTTCCAGTTTATTAAGTGGGCAACACGCTTACTGAAGCGTGACTTCGGTCACGCCCGCCCTTGACCAAGCTTCACGCATACCCACTGCTCGCCTGCTCGTCGCCTCTGTCGGACGCCGTCCCGCATCTGTCGGTCTGTCTCTGTCACCGTCGTCCCACCTCTATCAGTCCGTCTCTGTCGCCTCTATCGGACGTCGTCCCGCCTGATCGCTGTCACTCTGTCAGTCCGTCTCTGGCTGCTCGCTGTCGCTCTTTTAGTCTGTCCCGCCTGCTGTCGTCCTGCTCGTTGTCGCTCTGTCAGTCCGTCTCTGGCTGCTCACTGCGCGCTCTCGGGGGGCCAAAATAAATAGTTGATAGGGCATTGCCCACAAAATTTAAAAAAAAAAAAAAAAAAAATATATATATATATATATATATATATATATATATATATATATATATATATATATATAATTAATTTAATTTTTAAATTAAATTAAATTATTGTCCAATTAATTTTTATTTTGCTCACCTTGATCGTTACCTACACCAACCGAAATGGCCGACGGATGACGATCATTGGATTCCATCCATGAGAAACACGAAAGGCTCGTTGAAGAAGTTAAACAGGAAAGAGAAGAGAATTCCCATAACATAAGAGAACTCTTCGAGAAAATATTTGCAATGGATGTTAAACTTGATGCCATCAGTCAAAAATAGGCAACAACACAAGCAAACTCAACCAACACCAGGTCATCAAACCGAGCAATGTTAGGAGGTCCACAAACTTCCATTCTACCACGGAAGACCAAATTAGACTTCCCAAAATTTGAAGGCGGAGACCCTACAAACTAGATCTACCGAACAGAGCAATATTTCTCACTAAATTAAATTCCAAAAATACAAAAAGTGCATATCGCCTCCTTCCATTTGGAAAATGATGCCATCCAATGGTACCAATGGTTTGAGAAAACTAATGGCACTCCGACGTGGTCAACCTTTACACAGAACCTATTAGTATGATTTGGCCCTAGCAAGTTTCTAAGCTTTACAGGGGCCCTCACTAAATTATGCCAAACCACTTCAGTAAGCGAGTACCAAGCAGAATTTGAAAGGTTAGCTAATCGAACATTCGGATTAGACGCTGCATTCTTTCAAAAATGTTTCGTTAGCGGATTAAAAGAAGAAATTCGAATTGAGGTACAAATGTACAACCCTACAAACATGTTAGAGACCATCGGCTTAGCGAAATTAGCGAAAGACAAAATCAAGGCACGAAATCGATTCACAAAACCAACTTGGGGGAAACAATCAATCACTTATACCAACCCCAATCCAATACAAAATGGACGAACCAAAAACTCCTACACAACCCCCAAAATTAACCCCGCTCTACCAATTAAACGTCTGAGTTTTGAGGAAATGAAGGAAAGACAAGCTAAAGGTCTTTGCTACCATTGCGATGAGAAATTTGACAGAAATCATAAATGTGCCTCACGAAAATTATATATTCTTGATGCCACGAGAGGAAGGGAATTCTGCGAAGAGGAACCTGAACTCGAAGTAGAGGTATTATCCAACACACTTGAAAGTGACGAAGAAAATACACCAAAGGTTTCCTTCAACGCCCTTGCCAAATTTTTTGCCCCTCAAACAATGCGAGTAAAAGGGTATTTTAAGAAACAAAACCTTACCGTGCTCCTAGATTCTGGTAGCACACACAATTTTATCGATCCAAAAGTGGCTAAACAAGCAAATTGTTTCATATACCCTTGCAATAACTTTGAAGTGATGATTGGAAATGGCAAAAAAATTGCATGCAAAGGAAAATGCAGAAATATAAAACTAACTATGGGAGTTTATACCATGCAAAGCAACATGTATGTCTTACCCCTAGGGGGATGTGACATTGTACTAGGCGTACAATGGTTAAGAACCTTGGGCGTAGTCCAATGGGAATTTGATGAACTATGGATGAAATTCACAGCAAAGAACCAAACCTATATTATCCAAGGCCTGAAATTAGGACCTTCCCAAATCGTCAGCTCGCATAGAATGGAGAAAATTATCCGAAAATGGAACAAAGGAATGGTTGCCCAATTATTTTCAATTCAACCTAGTCACCAAAAATACGAGACACCAGAGTTACAAAAAAATTTAGACCACCATAAGGCGGTATTCAACGAACCAAAAGGACTACCTCCACAACGAAGTCACGATCACACTATTCCACTATTTCCAGGGCATCAACCTCCTAATATTAGACCTTATCGTTATCCATACCTCCAAAAGATTGAAATAGAGAAATTAGTACAAGAGCTTCTTACGGTAGGAGTCATTAGACCTAGCAAAAGCCCTTACTCCTCTCCAATTATATTAGTTAGGAAAAAGGATGGTTCATGGCGTTTATGTGTCGATTTTCGAGCGCTAAATAAAATGACCATCAAAGATAAATTTCCTATTTCGGTCATAGACAAGCTACTAGATGAACTCCACGGGGCGGCTTACTTTTTCGAGTTGGACTTATGGTCAGGCTACCACCAAATATGAGTCGCTGAAAAGGATATTCCTAAGACGGCCTTTCGCACTCACGAAGGGCACTACAAATTCTTGGTGATGCCATTTGGCCTTACCAACACTCCTACCTTTCAAAGTCTAATTAATAAGGTATTTCACCCTTTCCTTCGTAAATTTATATTAGTTTTCTTTGATGACATTTTGATTTATAGCAAAACATGGGAAGAACATTTGGACCATGTTAGACAAGCGTTCCAAATCTTGAAGGAAAATCAACTTTATGCAAATAGATCAAAGTGTTCCTTTGGGAAACAAGCAATTGAATACTTAGGGCATATTGTCTCAAAGGAAGGCGTGATGGTAGATCCTTCCAAAATTGAGGAAGTGAAAAATTGGCCTATTCCAAAAACCGTAAAGGCTCTACGTGGGTTTCTTCGACTAACGGGATATTATAGAAAATTTGTCCAAAATTATGGTAAAATCGTTGCTCCTCTAACAACATTACTTAAGAAAAACGCTTTCAAATGGTTGCCTAAAGCGGACGAGGCCTTTATCACCTTGAAAACTGCAATGTGTACCACCCCTGTTCTAGCCATGCCCAACTTTTCTAAACCGTTCATCATTGAAAGTGATCCTTCAGGAATAGGAATGGGAGCTGTACTCATGCAGGATGAAAGACCTCTAGCTTTTATAAGCAAAGCATTTTCTCCTAAGAATTTAGTCGCTCTACATATGAAAAAGAGATGTTGGCGATTGTCCATGCTATTCAACATTGGAGGCCTTACCTTATTGGCCAACATTTCATTATACGCACTGACCATCATAGCTTGAAATATTTTTTGGAACAAAGGACTAATACCCGAAAAAAACAAAAATGGGTTACTAAACTTCTTGGCTATGATTATGAAATTACATATAAAAAGGGCAAGGACAACATGGCAACCGATGCACTTTCTAGAAAATTTGAAGATATGCCTCAAGTTCATGCTCTTTCCTCCCTTATTCCTAAATGGGTAGATGAGGTGCATGAAGAATGGATAAATGATCCTATTACCCATGCCTTAATTCAACAACTTCAACATAATCCTAGTAGCAAACCTCCATACACTTGGAAGGACAATATATACAAAGGGAGGATGGTCCTCACCCCCAATTCAACTTATCGAAAGAAACTTCTTCATGAGTTACATACCTCACCCATTGCATGCCACTCAGGGTTCTTAAAAACCTATAAAAGAGCCACTACCTCCTTCTATTGGGTAGGAATGAAAAATTACATCAAAAAATTTGTAAAAGAATGTGAAGTGTGCCAAAGACAAAAGGGGGAGACCATCGCTATTCCCGGATTACTTCAACCTCTTCCTATACCCACCAAAACATGGGCAGATATTTCTATGGACTTTATTGAAGGATTACCTAAATCAGGCGGAAAAACAACCATTTTTGTAGTTGTTGATCGTTTATCTAAATATGCCCATTTTTGTCCAGTGGCTCATGCGGTGGAAACAGAACTTGCTAGTCGAGAGGACATACTACGGACCCTAAAAGAGAACCTACACACTGCCCAACATTGCATGAAGCAGCAAGCCGATCAACATAGAAGTGAATGTAGTTTTCACGAGGGTGATATGGTTTTCTTACGTCTCCAACCTTACCGGCAAACCTCTCTTAAACAAAAGGTTCTCAAAAATTAGCACCCAAATTTTACGAGCCGTATAAAGTTCTCCAACGTATTGGGACCGTTGCTTACAAACTTGAGCTTCCTCCCTCTTCCAAACTTCACCCCGTATTTCATGTATCTTGCCTTAAGCTCGTAGTCGGAACACATATCACGACACAAACCACTCTTCCGAAATTCTCCAAGGAGGGAGTACTTTTAGTCGAGCCAGAAGCTATCTTGGATTGCCGCTCTCGTCACCTTCGTACTCGCGATATCACGAAAGTGTTAATCCATTGGAAAGGTCTACCTTTAGAAGACGCGACGTGGGAAACTCTTCATGATATCCAGCAGCAATTTCCAAATTTCCAGCTTTGAGGACAAAGCTCCTTTAAGGGGGGTGGCATGTTAGGACCCTCCTAACATATTGTAATTATAATTATCCGAGGTGCGTCTTTCCAATCGCACCCCATCCTTCATATTTATGGTGTATCACCATATTCATTTTAAAGCATCAAATACATTCATTTTATATATATTAATATTGTAGGTTTTCCTTCAATTTCAAAGGCGATTCATACTATCCAACGATTTCTTCTTATTTAATTTTACATTCAAATATATAGCACTAGTATCTTAACAGAAGTGAACAGGGCTATAATTTAGGTCAATTGGGAGCAGCAAGTATTATTGGTAAGACCGATTGTATGGGGGGTTTTAGATCATTTCTACCTCTAAATTGCATAAATTGAACTTTAATCTATTTGTAGAAATGAGAAGTAATTGCTAATTGCAAAAATGAAACCCTAGTTACAGTTGCAAAATTAAAGTCTATTTACTCTTGCAATAATGAAAACTGAAATGAAGCATAGAAAACTAGGTCATGTCAATGCTCTGTAACAAAAGGTTGTCAATCTTCTATGCAGGGGTTGACAACAAAAACAACAATGCAAAAAAATTGCAGAAAACTATAAATTGCTGGAAATGAAAACCTACAGTAAATTGAAAAGTTGCTGGGAATGAAAAGAATAACCATATATACTACTAATCATATCACAAAAACATTATGAACAAGAATTAAACAACTAGGAATGTTAGTTGTGCAAAAGAATGAAATTGACAAGTTTACAACTTATTATGTTGTAGCAAAATCAGAATAAAACATGTCTGTTAGTCCTCCTCCTAGGTCTAGAAGTGGCCAACCTCCTTTTTTAGAAGAAGGTATGAGTTCCTCTCTCTCTCTAAATCATACTCACACTTAGACATAACAAAATAAATGAAAGAAACTATACTTTTTATTGCTTCAGAAAATCATTACAATATTGCTGCTAAAATCTGTTACAGGACTAAAGTTACTATTCTATTGGCTCTATTCCTTACATCTTACTTGCTTGCTTCTTGCCTACTTAGCTCATCCAAAAATGAGAGCTATCTTTTATAGATGCCTAAAATCTATTTACAAACATAAAATATACTATTCTTATCCTGCAGATCAATTCCTATTATGCTGCAACATTTCCTAGTTTTTATCCTAAAAGATGATCAATTGATCTTTTCCCATGAATGGTGGCTTTTGGACGGCAAGGACGGTAAAGAAATATGGGGTATATTTTCCCTTAACCTTCCTTTCCATTTTCACACTGTTAGAAAATAGTAAAAAAGTCAAAAATCACTTTCTGTTGTCAATTCGAAGATAATTGGCTCAATCCAAAGAAATTGCATTCTGTCAATCAAAAGATGTCTGCTCAATCGAAAGCTCTTCGGATTGACAAATTGTCCAGTCTTCAGGTGATATCAGCTGCTTTTCTCAAGTGGGTTATCTTTTAGGAACTGATTGCAATAACTTTTATCCTTCTCCATGTGTGAATTTCATGCCTTGCCATTCATTGGCAGCTGGCTGGAATTTACACAATAAAACCAGTTTTTGCTGCACAAAAACAGTCTTCTTGCACCATTTTCTACACTTAGATAAATAAATGCTTGAAAAACATCAAAACAAAACTAGTAAAGTGCTGCTATCAACCTAAGCATATTCATCATTTAGCAAGCCATGACAAAATAACATAAAACTGTACAAAAAACTATAAAAATCAGAATATAATATTCCTAACACATCAATCATGCAAACAGTTAATACACAACATATTAGATCAACTTAACTAGCATATAATATAATTCACAAGAGTTTTTAGGCAATTTCAATGTTCAAAACATACTATGATGGAGGCATTTCCATACCTCATCACCTATTACTCTAGAAGTTCATTTAGCTATTTTCTCTTTTAATAAGGATAAATCCCTTGGTCTAGATGGGCTCTCTACAACTTTTTAACAACATAATTGGAATATAGTGAAGGATTATTTATTGGCGGTAGTGGAATAGTCTAGGGTAAAATAATACATTCCTTATAAAATAAATGCAACTTATCTTACCCTAATTCCAAAAAAGAAGGATGTTGAATTGTTTGATTCTTTTAGACCCATAAGCCTATGTAATATGGCTTATAATATTATTTCCAAAGTGATGACTAATATATTAAGGCCATTTTTAGACAAAATAATTTAGAAGAGCAAAGAGGTTTTGTGAAAGGGAGACAAATTTTGGATGGTATCATAGTAGCTCATGAAGTTATACATCCAACAAATTCAAGACAAGAGAAAGCTATGATATTAAAACTTGATATGAGTAAAGACTATGATAAGGTTAAATGGAATTTTATTTTTGTAGTTTTAAATAAGTTTGGTTTTAGGAAGAAATAGGTTATATGGATTAAAGCTTATGTCTCTACAGTTTCTTATTCAGTGCTGGTCAATGGGTTAGTGACATAATATTTTAAATCCAAGAGAGGCCTTAGACAAAGAGATCCTCTATCTCTTTATTTGTTCATTATTATGACAAATTTTTTGAGTAGGAACTTAAAGAAGGCTTACAAATATGGGTTTATAAGTGGACTTAAGGTTAGTAATAACATCAATAACATCATCCATCAACAGTTTGTAGATGATACAACCCTTTTGGAAGGGCAAGGATAAATGAGGCCAGAGCTTTGAATAAATTTTTAAAAGAGTACGAAAGAGCTTCAGGGCAAAAAATTAATAGGACTACATCCAAAATTTACTTTCTTAACACTCTTGTTAATATCAAAGCAAGTTGTAGGTTTCTTGAAATGGAGGAGGAAAATTTACCAACAACTTATCTAGGGATGCCTTTATTTGAGGGGAGAAAGAGGATAGATTTATGGAATCCAATTATTAGTAAAGTTTAAAATAAAATTCCATCTTGGAAAGGTAGATGGTTATCATGAGCGGGAAGAGTGCGATTAATTAAATCGGTCTTACAAGCCATTCCAACATATTATATGTCTTTGTATTCGATTCCAAAATCGGTAGAAATTTTTTAATCTTTATTATGCGATACTTTTTATGGTTAGGTTTACATGATAAAATAATTTTTTCTTTGGTGAAATGGATCAAGTTGTGTGATGACAAAACTAGGGGAGTTCTTGGTTTAAGAGCTCTTACAGTGCAAAATTAGCTCTTAGGGAAAAATTTATCTGAAGGTTGTACAAAGAGAGTCAAAGACAATGGGCAAGAATTTTTCTAAGTATGTTGATCCCAATGACCCAAGTTTAATATTTACTGCATTCTCTCTTCCAAATGGTTATGCTCTTTGGAATGGTTTAAAAAACTTGTTGATCTTGTGATTAAAGGTTTAAGATGGGTGGTGGGAACTGGAGAAAAAAATCTATTTGGATGGATACTTGGTGTGATAAAAAAACCACTCAATATAGATCCAGTTTTGAAACCTTGGATGATATTGCTTCAAGACAAATATGGTGATAGGGTTTCAAACATTTTGTACAGGGATCGAGAAGGAAGATACAAATGAAAATAATATTTTTTTACAAGTATACAAGATATTGATGCTAGGAGGTAATTGAGTAGAAAGATAACAACTATAATTATTCTTAGGGGTGCCAAGAATAAATTGATTTGGGAGTTGAATAGCTTAGGAGAATACACAACAATAAGTGGATATAATGGTCAACATCAACATAATAATAATATCACTAGAATTTGGAGAGATATTTGGGATAGCCCAAGCATTCCTAAAGTTAAAATGTTTGTTTGTCTAGTAGGTTATAGAATAATTTTATCTTGGGATAACATTATGAAAATGGGGTTTTCATGGCCCCTCTAAATATTTTTTTTTTAATGAAGAGAAGGAGAGTATTGACCATCTCTTGGGACATTGCTCAATTGTTTGTAATATATGGCAATTGATTCTTAATATGTTTGGTAAATACATGGTGATGAATAGTAGAATTGAATATTGGTTAAAGCAATGGTAGAGCATTTATAAAAGTGAGGCTTTACAGACAATATGGGCTATATCAAAATATACAATACTTTGGACTATATGGCTAGAAAGGAATAGAAGAATATTTAAAATAAAAAGAAAGTAGTTTAGAGGTAATGGAAAAGAAGATATTTTTAGCCATAGAGGAGTCTAAACCAATCCTATCAACTCACCCAATCCCTAATTTGGAAGCGAGAGAGTCTTGATAAATGGAGTCAAGTCATTAGATAGAATTATGATGTTGGGTACAAGAGAAGCAAAAATAAGGTAAATAATATAAAGTGGAAACCACAAGATGTGGAGTGGGTTAAGTTGAATTTTGATGGAGCATCTAAAGGAAACCCATGACCAACAGCGGGGAGGAGGAATAATTAGAAATAATAGAGGAGAGATTTTGTCTCATTATGATTTCAATTGTGGATTTAAGACAAATAATGAAGTTGAAGCATTGGCAACTTTAGGAGGGTTAAAAATACGTAAACAAATGAAATTGAATAGAGTTTGGATGGAAGGTGATTCTCTCATAGTAATAAATGAAATTTTGAGGAAAGCAAAGGCTACATGGAACATACAAGAGATAATTATGGAAATTCAATATCTTGCTAAAGAGTTTGAATAAATAAGGTTTACACATATATTAAGGGAAGGAAACAAATGTGCAGATAAGCTAGCCAATAGAGGGGTTTTGGTTGACGTGAAGTTAACATCTCCTTTCCATGGTTAGAGGAAGTAGAAAGTTTAGTTGAAGATGACAAAAATTGTTGATTGCCTAAATCAATTAATGATTAATATTTACTTTAATGTTTTCCATTGGTAATATCTATTTTATTTTGTAACAATAATGTGTGTTCATTTAGACTATTTATTATAATTTTTGTGGTTGCACTTGTGTTTTAGGAAGGAAACTAGCAATCCAAATTTGGTAAAGCGGACTATGTTAGTGCAATGTTTTGGAAATATTACTCTACTAAGATGCAAGGCATAGATAGTAGAGGTGAAGTTTTGGCATTGTGAAGGTTGCTATAGGAAAATGTCAAGAAAGATGCTAAATTTTGGAGTAATTGTATTCATACAAAGATTTGAAAAGATCCAAAAAAATAAAAATTAAGAATTCGGACATTTTATGTAAAATGATGTAGGTTTCTAACTATAGCATCTCAATTGATATGAGAAGTGTATCTATTTGTAAACTCTCAAGCTCTAAAGAAGAGAGATGTAATTTGTTAAAGGTGGGGGACCCGAGTACAACCCTTTTTTATCTAGCAAAAAAAATAATATTAAATAACATTCAATAATAAGCATGAATATGAATGTAAATAACCTTAATAGACATGTACAAAGCATGTAAAACAACTTACAATATTAATTGCTCAAAATGTATGTAATTTTTATTACTCCTCTTTCTCTTGCAAAAGTATATGATAGTAATAATCGTGATTGTTTGTGATATAATGTGATCTGATGTGATACTTGCTTATGGAGTATTATCTCTATAATATAGCCATAGTAATATGACTCTTTGGATATTTGACTATTCCTTTCCATATGCCAAGTCTTATAACTCTTGGCTTTTCTACTTGACACTTACATACTTTATGAACACCTAACCCTATATTGTATGTAGATTCATACATGACTCTTACACTTCTATAACTTGCACACTCTAACCTAAGACACTTGTGCACATAGATTCAACTTACACTTGCACACTAACTTACATGACACTTGTGTATTTCTTACACATTCACACTTACATAAAATGAAAATATAACTACACTCTAAACTATGACTCAAACCTAATCTATTTTTTATAAATGTACCATGAAGGTACCATGGAGGTAAATTAGCATGTACCAAATAATGTAATATACTCCAAAACCTAATTATCTTATCCTAAATAGCCACACCATTATTCCACTAAACCCCTACCTCCTTCTCAATACCCATCTTAGCCAAAAAATATGTCATTGTATTCAAAGCTCTACCCACATAAATCAGGATCAAATCATGCAATTCCCTCCACACTTCCTTAATTTAGGTGACAAGAATCTTCAACCTTCACGTCTCCAAAAAAATTTCCTCATTCAATCTAGAGCTCTTACTAATATTTTAGAATCAGACTATATGATTATCCTCCTCTAACCTTGTCTTATTGCCTAGATAGAAGTAGATTTGATAGCTAAGGTTTTTGCTTCATTGTTTATGGCCTTGCCTAAGCTTTGTAGTTCCCAATAGAGCATTGTTTCAATATGATTCTTGTAGATCACTCCAATTCTAGCTCTACTTAGATTACCTTTTTAGCTCCATAAATATAAATTGTAATCCATCCTTCTAGGGGTGTTTTTCAACTAGCTTTGTCTCCCCCCTCTTACACTTCAACTTCCTTCTCTATCATCCCTATATCAACTTGAGTTTCTTGTTTAGCATACATTGACACAATTTTTGTGACTTTGCTCCAAACTACCTACCAGACACCATCCAATGATGAAATAGTTTCTCTAAAATTATCATTTTTTCCAACCACAATTGCCACCAAACAAAGTTTAAACCAAGCTTCCACTCGATACAAAGAGCTTCAAATTTTAATCTGCCTTTCTACCATCTTTCCCAAATACTAATCCAGTTCAAATCATCATTGGCTCAAATTTTATAAGCTAAAAATCATCTCTCCCAGATCTACCGCATGAACGAGCACTCAAAAATTAGGTGGTTAAATGTTTCCTCACTTTTGTAGCATAAAACACACTGGGATGCGCCAACTATTACCCTATACCTTAGATTATCAAAAGTAAGAATTCCATTATTTATAAACTATCACAGAAAAAAGTTTACTTTTGACTAACCCTTAGACTACCAAATCTAAATTTAAGAAAAATGTTAGTTTATAATTACAATTATTATAATAAATTTATCGATATCTTTTTACAAATTTTATCCTTTAATATTTATTGTTAAGATATTAAAAAATTAATAATAAAAAAATACTAAAAATTTGAATCTAATAAACATTATCAATCAGAGGTCTCTACGTATTTATATTATATTATAAATAATTGTATAAATTTATTTTCAATCTTATCCTAAAGATATTATTTACTCTATGTGTACACGATCTCACAATACATGGCTAAAAAACTCCAATACATTAAAATCACCTATTAATTAATCTAACCTTAATCTTTAACAACTTAACTATATTCAAGAACTAAAACTTAACACACCTTTGAACAAAGCAATCAACCTCTACATTTTAGATGACTTTTTAAAAATATATATTAAATACTAAAAATGTTGTATTCTTAAAAAAATCTAATTAATACAAAATAAATATTTAATTTTGTCGTGGGATCAGGTTCAAACTGTGTAGGATAGTACAATTGTATGAGATTTGGTTTTCTTTTAAAATATAAGGTTCAAACCGTGTGGGATAGTGCAATTTTATGAGGTTTGGTTTCTATCCCATTTAAAAGGTTTGGTTTTTCTTTTAAAATTTAAGGTTTCAATTGCGACATGTGTGGTTGTTTGTTTACTCTTTATTGATAGGCATAGTCATCGGCCTTACGAAGGATCATGGCTAGAGGAACTGTTGAGACTTACGCATCGATCATAGGAATTTATCACATTACTCAAAAAATATCAGGAAAGGGATTTCAACAGTGGCAGATTTTTTTTAAAGATATTTCAGGGATTGGATCCCATGGGATGATTTCAGGAGATTTTTTGATCTGCGGTCAAATGATAAGAATACTTATGACACCATTTTGGATTGTATCTCTTTTTCTCTTTGGCCCATGATCTGTAGATATTCTCAAATGCTTTGGTGGTCTGACTGGGGATGATTTAAGAAAATTTTGCTTCTTACTTACAAACATAAGTTAGGGTATGCTTGGCTTACTCCCAATGTCCCTATAGTTCAAAGACTCAATGGGCAGTGGGATATTCTTTCCACTCAGACTCGTTGGAGTCTAAGATTTAAAATGGCTTCGACAGGATATATTGAACCCAAACAAACTTTCTTTGCCTGGAGCTTATCATCCTATGGTCTTCCTCTTGGACAAAGATTAAAATATCTTGGAATAGAGAATACTTCCTACCATTTTTGCGACGCTTCAAAGGATCCCCTTCATTTTTTTTGGTAGTACAGGAAAGCTCAAATGGCCTAGGATTGGCTTGAGTCCTTCTTTCGACCTAAAATGGCTAGTTCATTCACTTGGCATCTTTCTTTGCTTGGCGACCCACCAAATTTTTCCTTGCCCTTATTGGAAGTGTGGAACATTCTTCGCATCAGTGTGCTCTTTCATATTTGGAAAACTCGTAATAGAGTTCTCTTTTCTCAACAACATAGTTCAGATGAATTTTCAATTGCTGATAAGTGCATATTTTATTCTGAATTTTGGCTCCAAATTTTAGTTCAAGTGGAGAAAGTTCACATTGAGGTGGAGCATATTTGCGCTCTTATGCAACACTCGGTTAATACCCCATGCACGATCATCCAAATGCCTTCTACAGAGCCTTCTTAGTCTCACAAAGTTTCTTGATTGCGCTATCATTGACTTCCCTCATGATCTACAAAAAGATATTGGTCTCAAACGTCTCCTGTTCACCAACTCCAAGGTAACATTGGTAATAATACATCTCATCATGGCAGTGGTTGGAAGTTTTTCTAGGTGGAGCCAGACCCAGTTTTTGGTTAGGAGATCCCATTCCCACATGCCTAGTCACTCCATCTAATGTGGTGGGCTGGGATGTATCTGATAGCATTGATGGCTCTGATGCAGGTGATAATGTTCATACACCTAAGGAGGATGGGTGGATCATTTCCATTCCTTCTAATATCAGTGATAACGTTTGGATGCCTAGGGAGGATGGGTGGCTCATTTCCATTCCTTTTAATACCTAATGGAAGTATATGGAGGATGAGGGACATTCACCTCGTGAGCATACCCCCATGATTGACATGATTTAATGCATGCTTTTTGGTGATGTGGTTGGTGACAAGTTTAACCCTGTTTTTGTTGTTTTGAGTAACTGCTTCCTAACTCAAACTGAGTTAGTGTGACTACCTATTGGGGTGTGCCTATCCACCATTTTTTTTGTTGTAAAGACTTGTGTTTTTAAATTAATTAAAAGTTAAGCCTTTACATTCAAATAAATAAAGAAAAAAATAAATATATAATTTTTATTATAAAATCGCAATGAAGTAAATTATAAAATATTTAATATACACAATATATATATATATATATATATATATATATATATATATTTGATTAGTGTGGGAAACCTCTACAACTAACACATAGAGTTGAGTAGTCTCCTCCCAACCATGACCCCTCGTAAAGCCCGAGAATTGCTTATCAATACGAAATTTAACACACAACTATCACATACTCACCCCTCACAGACTGAATATCTAATAATATTTGAAATGAAATGAAAGATTTTAATTATGTCCGTGAGACCCAAATATAGTCTATGGGACCTCAAATATGGAAGTACAATTACTCAAATTATATCATATGATATTTAATATCTTTGAGAAGGTTGTTCCTTCTCCTGGTGATTTGGGTTAGCAGTTTCCTAACTTTTTTATTTCTTGTCTTCAAATAACTCTGCCATAAACCTGTTCTCAAGTGTTTCTTTGTATTTTCCATGAATATTTGAAACACTCGGGCATTTATAGATGAAGTGTTCCTCTGTCTGTGTGCTACATAGAGTACATATCCTTTCTTCCCATTGTTCTTTGGGCGTTGTCCATCTCCTCATTTCACATCTAAGCCTATGAGAGCTAGTCCTTATATAAGCAATGAGGATTTTTTCCTTCCACTTGATTTCATTACCTATATACGCTTTTTCCTTTTGGTCATACGTTGGGTTAAACTTTGTAACATAATATTGTCTTTTACCGCTTGCATTTTTTCACATTCCACTTCTAAAATTTTCATTCACATGATTTTGTATGTCTTTGTTGACATTTGGGCATTCATTTATGTTGATTTCCCAACATCTCATCCATTTTTTATTTTGTTTCATCCATGTATTCTTCCACCTATGCATTCTATTTTTTCAAATAACATAACAGCTTGGTCATGGCAATTGCTTCTAAAGGGAACATTCCAGTTTTAGCTATTAGATATCCTACTTCGTTCGTACATTTTATGATTTCTTACCTTTAGCATAGTTGATTTTTGCTTCAACATAAAAACAAAAGAGTATAAGTGCATGGGAAACATATAAAAGAGAGATTGTATATTAAATTTTTCCCAAATGTTTCATTTCACTAACAAAAACCCTATATTATGCATGTTAAATTTTATATTAAAATATTTTTAATAATTTTAATAATGAAAAGGAGTTACAACATTACCTATTCATATATATATATATATTTAAAGCATATCATAGTATACAAGCATAATATTTTGATTAAAAGTTTAGAAAACTAAATAATTGCTTGACATATATACATGAATTAAAAAAAATTATCTATAAAATAGTAGAAACTGTAGAATGTGTTAATTATAATATTTGATTGTCAAATTTTAAGTTTAGTTAACTATTCATTTTTAAGATCTTCATCAACCACCACCATCTCATCTCCAAAATACTGATATTTATCCTTGGCCTTTTTTGTTTGTAAGCTAGTCATGTGGTGGACATATTCATGGACATGATGGTAAGGATAAAAAATATGGTAGAGATCATTAACTTGAAAACCAAACTTATTGAACACTCATTAGAAATCTTCTTCAATGATATATAGCGAACCTCTTGGGTAATAATGCTTGAGGTGGCAATGGAATGGATCATGACTGGTTAGAAGAATGTCATGCCAAGATGTTTTTTTTTAAATGGTAAAAAATTATTGAATCAATAAGCTTTACAACAAACAAAGAATCCTATAACAATAACCCTTACAAGGGCCAGAAGAAAGAAACCCCCAATACCACCAAGCACCCGACCAGAAGATATCCAACAAATAATAGCCTCAATGAGGCATATCCACAACAAGCAAATTAGCAAGATGCAGGAACAATCCAATGGAAGTTGATCCCATTCCCTAACATTCCGATCTTCCTAAAACTTAGAAGCTCATTTTTCTAAGCAACTCGACCCACACCATTCCATTCCCTAAGAATATGAACAAAGGAAATAAACTCTAGATGCTAAAAAATTTGAAAAATTTGCCGAGCTACTAATGCCAGCTACTAATGAACATTAGAAAGATTATAAGTCTTCAATAAATTAATAATAATCTGAGAGTTTGACTCACAGATTATCTTCCGCCATCCCAAAGCATAACCTTTTTTTCAAAGAAAAAAAAATAGCAAGGACCTTCATATAATTATTAGTCTGCTTCCCCTTATAACAGGAAAAAATGAAAAAAATCTACACCACTGCTATCTCTCCCAACACCACCAATACTTGCATGCCCAAGATTCCCTCTGGAAGAGCCATCAGTATTAATCTTAAACACCCCTTGAGGTGCAGGATGCCATATCCCATCTCTCTGCACTTTTTTATTAAGTCCTCTCCTCATGACTAATACAGAAGGATGATGATCATTATCCACTAAACCCAGATCCTGCATCATCAGAATCTCAAACTACTCCAAAGGAAGACTGATCTGACATTTAGAAGAAATAGTTTCTTGGATCATACCAATAATCCTCTACCAAGTCTGATAAACAGTTAACTTCCTACATTGAAAAATTTCTTTAATTTCTTTCAAGTCGAATCTACCATATAATACATGAGGGACCAATACTCCATGCAACTTGAAGAAAGAAAGCCTTAGCGGGGAGGTCTTCCTAAACTCCTCCAAAAATCAACAAGAGAAGAGGTATGAGAACAAGACTATTTCTACACCCTCCATAAAAGATGCCAAATTTCCTGCATAAACGAACATTGTAAGAGAAAATGCCCTATAGATTTGTCACTATTATTACAAAGGAAACAAAATGAAGGGCCTTGAAAACCTCTCTTTTGGAGATTATCCCAGGTAGGACATTTTTTTTGAGTAGCAAACCACAAATAGAAATTGCATTTGGGTCAGGAAAACTTATCTCAAACCTGTTTCCACCAAGGAACATCCTCAGCCCCAAAATGTTGCCTATCTAAAACATGGTAACCAGAAGCCATCGAGAAAACCCCTCTAGTATCCGAACCCCAGGCCAAGACATCATCATCCTATAAAGAAGAGCACTCCCTAGTAGCTAAAATATGACTCTTCTCTATCCTGAATAGACCCACCTGTCGACCAATCTCTAGTATCTTTCCACTGAACTACCTCGACCTGCCCAACTCTTTTGGCAACTTTATAATCCATCACCCTGTACCAACCAACAACCAAGAAACAATTACATAGCTCCTAAATATGAGAAAACATAGATAAAATTATAGGGAAACCATCCTAAGAATCATGCTAGAAAAGAGCCTTCGAGCCTTTGAGATAAATCTAGAACAAACCTTGCTTAACAAGAGATGCCCCCTTCTTAAGGGTGTTCCAAATCAAAGAACATTTACAAGACAAACTTTATCTAGGTATCTCAGAGTCTGCAAACCCATTAATATACTTAAAGGAAATAATTTTAGCCCAAGCATGGTCTTGATAAATGCACCATACCCAATAAAACTTGGTCGTCAATGCCTGACCATAAAGAGAAGTCAAACGAAGACCTAATCCACCATCCTGTTTTGGTTTGCATATAGTCTTCCACTTAACAAACTCTATTTTAAAGACTCCAAATTTCTAGTCCACAAAAATCTTCTTGACATAGATTCAAAATTATGAATAAAACTAGCAGGAGCGACCCAAATCACGCACCAATAAATATATGAAGCTTGAACCACCGACTTAAGAAGCAACACTCTGCCAGCAAAAGAAAACCATTTAACAATTCAATGAGAGACTTTAGACCTGAATTTATCCAAAATATTATTCCATATGCCTCGAGGTAGATGACCCATAGAAAGATGAATTCCCAAATAAGTTAAAGGAAGAGCTTCAATCTAAAACCGAAGAATCTGAGCAATTCTAGCCTATATAAGAGGATCAATATTGAAAAAGAATATGGAGGATTTCCCCTCGTTTATCTTCTACCCCTATGCAGCAAAATAAATATCCAGAGATATTCTAAAATTAGTTGCTTCCCTAATAGAGGCAAGACCCATCAGAGTAGTATCATCCACAAATTGAAGATGAGAAGACGCAGGTAAACTATTACCCTACCTCCAACCATGAATCAACCCCTGGCTGACATGTGATTTGATAAGTCTACCCAAACCCTTAGCCATAATAATAAATAAAAAATGAGTTAAAGGATCACCCTAACGAAGACCTCTTGAAGCCTGAAACTAAGTAGAAGGCTCACCATTGATAAGGACATAATAGTATGGAGACATAATATAGCTCATCACCCATTTAACCCAGTTGGAGTCGAAACCAAGAGCAAGGAGAATTTTACTTAAGAAAGACCATTTAACCCTGTCATAAGCCTTAGCCATATCCAATTTTATAAACATAGGTTTTTTTTTAGAAATTCCCATAAAATGAATGGCCTCAACAACAATAGCCACACCATAAAGGACTTGTCTACCCACCACAAAACCTCCATGTTCATCAGAATTAACCTTACTGATCCAAGGCTTAAGTCTTTCAACAAACAACTTGGAGAAAATTTTGTACACCACATTACATAGTGCAATAGGTCTTAAAAGATCCAAATAATTGGCTCCTTTCCACTTAGGAATAAGCACCAAGAAAGTAGAATTCATAGCTCTCAATATCTGTTTATTTTTGAAAGACTCCTGCACAATAGAAAAAATATCTAGTTTGACAATCTCCCATAATTCTTGGAAAAATTCCACAGGAAAACCATCAGGTCCCAGTGCTTTCCCTTTATTCATATGGAAAACAATACCCTCCAACTCTTCGATTGAAACTGGTCTCATGAGCAACTCATTCATCTATGCAATGACAACTGAAGGAATTCAATCCAAAATACTATTTTCTTCAGCAACCGCCAAGGGAGAATCCTAAAAATACGAAGAGGAAAAAAATCTTACAGTGTCACTTGAAATATCCTAAGCAACAATCAATTGGACCCCAATAGAAGAAATAAGAGAAGAAATAGCATTACCATACCTTCTAGCTTTTACCAAATTGAAAAAGAAAGCAATATTTATGTCTCCTTCCTACAACCAATCAATCTGAGCCTTCTGTTTTCAATAAATTTCCTCCCTCAATTCCTACTCAGCTACCTCCTTAAGAGCATCAAATTCCTCTTTAATATTCCTTTATGTGAGGCCATAATCCCTAATCTGTCTTGTAATAACATCTAACTTCTCTTGAGAAGCCAACTTCACCCTAAAAATATTACCAAAACTTTGCCTATTCTACTTCTTAAGCTTATATTACACACACTGGAGCCTCTTAACAAAGGAGAACATAGTGGTTACATGATCAGGCCTACCATGTAACCACCATACTCTTATTAAATCATGCAGAGAAGGCTCCTAAAGCCATATTAACTGGAATTTAAAGCAAGGTTTCCTATAAATTCCCTGGCGAATGGTGTTTAGCTTTATAGGCCAATGATTAGAACCTCTCCAATCCAAAAATTCCAAGCTAATTTTCCAATTATTACTGATCCAGTACGAAGAAACCAAAAAATGATCCAATATCTCAGAAATAGCCTCAGTACCACATCTCATGTTACTCCAAGTAAACATACCATTACCAAGTTTAATATACACAAGGTTTAAGAAAAGGATATTATCATTAAGGGCCAAATATGCTTGTCTAAGAGAACCCACACCACCTCTTTTCTCCTCCAAACTAGTGATAGCATTAAAGTCTCAGACAATAATCCTAGGATAGTGAGGAGCCATTAAATGCACCACCCAAATATGATTCCAAAGACAAATTTTCCTAACAATGTCAAAGAGAGCATAAACATTAGTTAATAAGACCACTTCACCATATTCCTTAGAAGAAGCAACCATAGAAAGAGAAAATTTATCAGTAACCCACCATATAGGAGAGAGCTTCTAAGGATTCCAAAAGCTAACAATATCACCAGCACTGCCCTAGGCACCAATACACCGACATTTCCCACAAGCCTACAATTTAGAAGCAATACTAAAAAAAAAATCAACCAAAATTTTTAACTCCTGCAAAAAAACAATATTAGGCTTATGCAACTTAATCAACTTGCGAATAACTTTTTACAAGGGGTGCTATTCAATCCCCTCACATTCCAAGATAAAAAAATCATTTATGAGGAATGGAAAAGTGATAGTCAAGGGGCCTAACCACCCTTGACTCAACCAAGGACTCCCCCTCAAGTTTTATTTTCTCCACATATTTCTTCCTACCCACCTTAGAAGACTTTTTAGGTATGCCCCTTTTTAAAATTATTTTGATGCAATCCCAACATAGAGCTCACCTTAGAACCTTTTCCACGATAGGATCCCACCTAATCATCCAGCATCAGATCATCTGTCGCCACACCATCCTCCTAAACAACCATATTTTTCTCAAAAGGAATAGAAATTTGGTTCCCCTCAATAGTCTGTATCGTACAATTTTCCAAAATTGAAACAAACGCATTACCCAAAGACTAATCAGTGTCCATCTAAGCAACAGATAGATCCGTTTGCAAATTAACCCCATCAGGCTGGTCCAAGTCATCCAAAGCATCAAATCTATAATGTAATCCATCCACTTGCCTCTCATTAAAGGATCTCTTCAAACTCCTACCTTTACTATGGTACTTAATAGGAATGAAACCCTCCTTATCAGTCCCATTATCCTGAGTTGGAGCTTTCCCCTCAACAAACCCATTAACGTACTTAGGAGCTTTTTATTTATCTATCCCACTATCCTTCTTACGAGACTAAGGCTTAGATGACAAATTCCCAGGTAATTTTAGGTATTTTCTCTGAGGGTGTCCATATGCATGACACCAACGACATCAGAATAGAAGGGTTTCATAGTTCAACTGTTGGATCCAAGAAGAAGATCCAACATAATTGTTTATAGAATTTGGAAAAGGCTTATTTAAATCTATATCAACACAAACACGGGTACAAGAAACTACCTTTTTATCCGTCGTTTGTTGAGAAGAACCCATCGGCTTCCCCAACAACAACACAATCATGTGAAGAATATTGTTCCACCAGAACTCTAGAGGTAACTGTTGGTCATCAAATCTGCACAGGAAATGACTTTTGGTGGATTTGCACGCCTTGGACCTGTGACCAACATTGAAAGGCCGAAGGGAAGAGATGCCCCTCATGCCGATCTCCGAAGAAAGGCCGGATCCTATACTAATCTACTTTTGGGGTTTGAGACAAGAGTGCAGGAAAGAAATAAACAGGGGTAAGAGGTTAGGAAAAAGAAATAAAGAGGGTAAGGGTTAGAGAATGATGATTTGAGGTGGGAGAGAGCGAGGAAGCACAATTACTCGCTAACAACTCGAATAGCGGCAAGAAATACCAAGAACAACGCGAAAGAAATGAAATGCCGAACTTCCTATGTATCCTCTGGATGGGTTCGCAGGGTTCTCCTTTCTCTCTCGCTAGAATTCAGGGTTCAGAGTAACAGCAATTGAGATAATGGAATAACATAAACCTCGATCCACCATGCAGCATAAAGGAAAGTGACAAGATGTTTTCCTCTCCTATGTATCCTTTAGGGCAAATTTCGGGGTTTGATCCCCTATCGCGCATCGGATTCGGGATTCGAGTCTCAATACGTGAACGAGAAAAAGACAAAATAATTAAGCATAAGAAGGCGGCATAAAGAGAGAGAAATAGAGCACAAAAGTCTTTAGTATTAAACGTAGGACATCAAATTACGATGGCTTTCTAGTAGAAAGTTCCCCCCCTTTTACATTGCAAAGCCTAGGTTTTTATAGAGGACCCGACCCTCTAAATCATTATTACAAAAACATCGAAGTACACCCTCGAGCCTTGAGAAATCGGCTCCTCGTTGATGCTGCGGATGATCCCTCAAATTGGATACCAAAGCGGTAAGGGTGGTGAGTCGACGAGGAAAGATGCATTAAATGAGCCACTTGGGTGTCCTTGGATTACGGGTGCGAGTGCTCGAGTGGCGGCCATGCTTGCCGGGCTCTTCTTCTCGGGCTGATACTTCACATCCAATTGCCAAAAATGAGCAGTGACCTTATCGGGCAAGAAAATATGCATTTATGAGGCTCTTTGACTGCCCTCGGAAAATGCCCAACTTGGGAAGCGTTCTTGGGAAGCGCCTCATTGATTTTTGCTTCGCAAAACTACTTCGGGGGTGTGGAGTATTGAAGCCGATCTTCGTCGCTTATACGGTGAGCTCGCTTCGCTAATAGGTCGGAAAACGCTTCGGGCCGATCTTCTTTTGAAACGGTGGTTCGGGGAGTTTCGAGCCGAAACACTTTCGACCTCTCTTGCTTCGGTGAAAACTGGCGAAGTGGGTTTTAGAAATACTTCGGGCCCGAAGTAATTTCTTTGCCTTAGCTGATTTGGGCTATCTTTTCTTCTTCGACGAAGTTGTTTGGATGCCGCTTCGCAAAACTCTCCACCCGAAGTAGCCTCTGGGAATGCTTCGGGTGCGAAGCATTTTCTTCATTCTTTCTCGACAAAGTTCTCGCCCAAAGTGATGATTTGAAGCGCTTCGGGCCCGAAGCTCTCTTCTTTTCATTTTGTCCACCAGGGGGGGATAGGGAAAACCAAAATTGCTATAACTTATAAGCAAAATAAAACTTTCAACAAAACAAATCTTTGTACAAAGTTTCAATTTTTCTGCCCCTTGGTGGAATGTGACAATATTGTCAACAGTAACCAAGGGAACTGAACCTAAATCGGTACCTACTGGATTAAAACCCACATGCTAGGGCTTAATGAACAAGCCAACCTAGTTATAAAAATACGACCCTCCTTCAAAAACTTTATGTTGATCCTCCATGCAAGAGAAAACAACCATGAAAAAATTATTTACCCCCAACATGATCTCCATATATCCAACTGGGTTCCATACTTTTTGAGCCCAAGATTCCAAGGAAATGAGAGGGACTCAAATTTCTAAAAAATTGCAAATTAAGGCATGGTTAGCCATGTATTCAACATCTCTGGTTGAATCACCAGGACAGACCTATCTAGAGTTCTTTCAAGACAACCATTCACTTTTATAGCTCTGAAAACCCCAACCGAAATAGCTCCAACTGGGCTTGACAATTTTTCTTAGGATGCATGTCCTGAAGAAGATGGGATGAAGCCCATGAGAGCCTCTTGGAAGGATAATATTTGTTTATCATTCAAATCCCCTGCCATTCGATCCACTACTAGTCATTCCTCTATTGTTTTCGCTCCAACCCTCTCCCACAATTCAACCCCGTCATGCCAAGATGTTAATATCTTGGCAAGAGAAGTAATTTCTCAAGGGGGACATAGCCTATGAAGTTCTTGGCAACGACGACAATGGGATGAGGAAGGTGGTTGTGGCAGCATCATGTTCTCTTGTAAAGGTAACAAAGTGTAACTCTTGCATGGGGCCCTCTATGGATAGTTGGAGGTTTAGGTGGCAATGTAAAGTAGAGAAAATAAATGATGAGGACATGAAGGTGGCAACATGAGAGGTGGAGTTAGATGTTCATGTAATACAAGGTTTTGATGAATCTTAAGGATATGTAATAGATTTTCCATCCACTAATGCTTTTATATTTCATGTACCCTCCATATAATTGAAAGTTTTTTCCAATAATGATTAAAGCATTGGAAGATATAATAATAATAATTGTGATATTGATGGAAGGTAAGTCCTAAGGGCTAGGTGGATTGGTAAGTGCTAGTCAAGCTGGGCACTTACCAAGAAGAGACCTAGGTTCAAACCTTGGTGGTGCCTATTGTCAAAGGTAGTATTTTTATCTAACTCCTATGAGTGATGCACCAGACTAACGATGATAGTATGAAACTCGAGCAACTAACGGTCACCATCTCACACTGGGTTAACATAAACAAGACGTCATAGGGGTTATAGGGGGCAGCCCAATATTTGAACCCTACTTGGTAGTAGAAAGTGAATGTGGATGTAACCGATTTCCCTATGTTAACCAAAAAATAAAATTTATGGAAGGTATGTTTATGAATAGTATTAACACATCTCCACCTACCAAACATGCTTCTACCCTATAAGGACAAGGCCTTGATTGAGTTTAGGCATGTGTGTAGGAGGCTAGCCCTCTTGCTTTCTAACTGGTTAATGCAATGATGCAAGTCTAGTGGTATAGTCCATGATTGCAATTTTGTTCCACATTAATACTTGTTTGTTTGTTCCACAAGGAAATATCCAAAGTAAACATTAATAACTATTATGAATATTCTTCCTAGATTCATTTAATTCCACTATGTAGGATTTTTCTTGATTTGCTTTAATTTGTTGACGATAAATCCTCTATGCAATTGGGACCCACTTAGAATAAGGATCCTAATGAAAATTACAAGAAACTAAATGAATAAGTTTAGTCCAAAAATAACAAAGTGAAATAGGTTTGGTGGAAGCGGCCCATGTGGTTTGAACCCTACACTTGTCGGTTACTAAAAATAGTGTGGTTGTGACCAACTCTCCTATGTATTAAAAAATAAATATAAAAGTTAATAAATGTTGACCATGGGTTTGGGGCAATATGTGGAAAGTGAAATCAAATAGCATGAGTTCGATCGGTAAAATTCCTCAACTTTTAAGGAAGAGAACTAGATTTGAATCTTGGGAAGTGATATATGCATAATTTCTAAGTTGTTGTAATACTACTATGTGGACACAATATAATCCGCATGGGGCCCATTTCAATCCCACACAACCATTTAAAAAAATGTGTGGAAAGAAAAAAAATTCACAATGTAAGTTAAGGTTATAATGTTATAGATAAGTCTTAACATTTTGTCTAAGGTATTGAAAAAGACTACAACCTAAGTTCAATTTTATCTTAGTATCATTATAGACACTTCCATCATAGGCAATTCGTGACAATATAGTTTGTTGTAATACCTTAATGTATAAATAAAATGAAAGGCTCTTAACCTCCCTAAGATCAAATAGTCTAAAAGACTACAAAAGATATAACATTATCAATTAATGTATGGTATCTTACTTTCCCCCTTTGACAAGAAACAAGGTTATGTAAAACTATAAAGTTTGATTCATTATTTATTTTTTGAAGTGTTAATATTTTGGTACTAATTCTAATGAGAAACCCCTTGATTTCTTTATTCTTAACTTCTCAAACAATGTATGCATAAAGTCTAATATTATAGTATCAACAATACTAACTCATATATCATCATAAGATCTAAATTTCAAGATAAATGATTGTCAGTTCTGACTTCCCTTGATATGAAAAAATTATATATATTCTTCTCCTATTTGTCTTTTGGTATCTTCCACCTATTAATCTTGGCTAATTTAAGATAGTCTTCAATTGGACCATAAACATATTTGCTTTCCATTGGATGTTTGCCCCTAGTATATATTTTGATGGTATTTATATATGAGGCTAAATTTGATGAGGTAGAGTTATTTCTTCTTCCTAGGTCTTTTATCCACATAATTGCCTTGATTTTTTCACACACATATATCTTTGTTATTTTTTTGCATACACACACATATCTTTGTTAATATTTTTACCTTTAGTTAAGTTGACGTCTTACCCTTTCATCCATTTATTGTTTTTTCATTTGTATATATTTTGGTTTCAAATATTACTATCTTGTAACCTTTGACCATTTATGCGGATCCATATTGTTCAACTTTTTTAGATAACATAAAAGACAAATATATGGTTGCCTCTATAGGAAAAGTGAAAATTTGGTCAAAGGTAAATTTGCTTATAATCAAATATTTCTTAATCTTTTCTATTTGTATTCAATTTAATTTTGACATAATATTAGCCCAAAGTGCATATAGTCTATCAATACCATAATTTTACTTCTCCACACTTTGTTTTACAATGTCAAAAGTGGTCTTCATTCTCTTTATTCTACATGATTTTTGTCTAAGCTTGTTATTGATTTCTATCCCAAGATATTTGTATTATGTTTTTTTAATAAGCTAATGGCGGCTTCTATTGGGGGCCCCTCCCATTACAAAAACAAAATATTAAATTGCTCTCATGACATTTCTATCAAATAAATCAAACCATATCCAACCTACCTTTCTTTAAAAAATAATATTCCTCCACATTTCTTGTCAAAGAGATTCGTCATCTTCCTCCCTCCCGAGTTTCCACCAATCGCTCCCATATATCATTTCCTTTATATGCCTTTTCGAGTTCAAAGTTTATCAAGGTCAAATTCAATTTTGTGAATGACTTAAATATGTGTTATCCAGTTTCCATATCTACAAATATAAATATATTGTCTACAACAATATGGGAGTTTCTTAATATCTCTTTTTTAGGGTTCTTCTTCTGCCCATTATATTTCAAGATCTTTTTTTATTTGTAATTTTTTGTTTTTATTTGTAGGTTTAGCCACACTTCTTGTTAACGCTTATGATATTTCATTTGTTTTCCCATATCAATATCCTTTTGGATTTCTTTTTCTCTTTGTTTTTGTTCTTGGGTCTTTCTCTTTTTCTTTTTCCCATTCCCACCAATACTTTCATCTTCATCAATCTTTTCATTGCTCAAAGTAATACTTATCATCTGTAGGCTTGTATTTCACGAGAAGGATCTCGTAGAGCAAGGAATAACCTCAAAAATACTTTCTTATTTATATTGCCTTAGAAACCCTAAAGTGTCATAGCCACTTTTTTAGACTTCCTAGAAAACATTAATTGAGTCCAAAGGATCAATTAATACCTAATTTTAAACATTGTCAAAAACTTACTAATGTTGACAAGTATTAATAAAAGGAACTAATTAATAAAATGTAGGAGATGGTAAACCCTAATAATCCTATAAAATCCTTAATTAAAAACTAATTATACTCTACCAAGTTGATTGGGAGGGTTTTGAGATGCAGTGGGATTTTGGGTAGGTTTGGGGGAAAATAAAATAAGACTTTGCACAGCATTAGTTTGGGGAAATTATGTTTCTAGAAAGGGACTCAAGTAAATAAACCTAACTTATTACAATTAGTCGCCCCTAAAATATGTCCAGGTTTGAAAAGACCCAAGAAGAACAAGATCATAATTTCGTAATAAAAAAAGACATATTTGTCTAGTGGATGAACTATTCTCAAACGCCACATGACTCCATTCCAATAGTATCAGTACTCAGATTTGCGGCTATGCAATTGGGAAAAAGGAAGAAGCAGCCAGGTAAGTACTCACCTTACCCTCTCTTGTCTTGTCCCTAATTTTAAATGATAAAAATGGAATCCTACTATTTGGGTGAACTCCAAAAAGGTTCCTTTAAGTATTTTAATATTTTATCCACCCACTTGCCCATGAGGGAAGAAGAGATGGGAAAAATATATAAAAGGGGAGACAATTAATGAAAGGATAAATAAATATTGGGCTTAGGGAGTATTCTTTATACCTTAGGTAGATTGGAAACCTATAAGCCTTGGAGATTACTAGGCTTTATTTCAAAAGGCAAATTGAGGAAATTACTTGGCCAAAAGGAATAATTTTAGAAGG